>UELU01132564.1:0-54718 GCA_900490025.1 Megastigmus dorsalis
CACCTGAAGAATTATCCGATAAAAATAGTTGAACTGATAAGTAATGAACCTATGATCACTGGCAACGCTAAATCTTATGAGAAGAACATCTTTGATACTGTTCAAGGGGTTTCTAGAATAATTTGGAAATATCTAGGCGCTAACATAAATATTACATATTTTGAAACAGAAGATACTGGAATGATCTACGAAAACGGCACTGTAACCGGTATATTGAGTGATATCCTACGGGGTGAGTACGAGAGTTGCGGTGCGGTTGACTATCAGCGTGGTCTTTGGAAAAATGAGGTTATAGTCTATCGGATATCAGGACTTTGCTTCTTTACCAAGAAGCTTCGAGTCACAATAGCAGAGCAACTATCTACAATGTTCTCACCTGGAATTCGATTGAGTCTAGGTTTACTTTTTGTCACTACAACGGGTGGTTTGGCTTGGCTGATGAAAATGAATTACATCGTGGTCGTCCTGGATGTTCTACGCGCTGCTGTCGGTTCACGCATGATAACGCAGAGGCTTCAAACATCTACCAGTAAATGTGTATTTATGTTAATGGTACTTACTTTTATGGCTCTGAGCAGTTATTTGAACAGCCAGCTTAGTGCCATGATTACAATTGCGTCTACTCGTGTTAAAAGCATCAGAAATATCAAAGAAGCAATTACAGACAATTACACTGTGTGTGCACATTACTACTATAACCAGTTTTATGAAGAGAGTCTCTTGGATCATGCAATAACGGAAATTAACAATTTTACTGAATGCATAGGATCAGTTAAAGGTAATCTTAAGACAACTTGCATAGATGATTGTGTATTGGTTAAAAATAATAAAGCGTACTGGGATGAGGAGTTGCATGTTTCCAGGGATGAATTTTTCGATAGATACATGGTGCAAACGCATCGCGATGATTCACCGCTCCGTAAAAGGGTTGCTACAATTTCACTTAGAATGTTGGAACATGGTTTGCTGCAGTATGAAATAAACATGGAAAAAATTTACTTTATGAAACCGCCGACTGAAACTTATAACAAGATCTCGGTTCGTCAGTTGATCTATTCATTATACTTATTGCTATTTTCATATTTGTTTAGTACTTTAATATTTTTTATTGAATTATACATTAATTCTACGATAAAATTAATCATGAGATTTAAATTAAGAGTGAAGAATTGGATTGATAATCAAACATGTATTATAAAACGTTGTATAACAAAAATAAAGCAGTAACGACTTATGTCTATTTATCGTCACAGATACGTGAAACAAAATTGTTATTTGCATTTGTGAAATCTCGTCACAACTAACATCCAAATGAAAAAATAGTATATTTTAAACCGTCGAAATGCATATAAACTGAAGTTTTCATATCATCTATAAAATATGCTTGTAATTATACAATTGTAATGAATGGTCTTTATTACAAAAAGAGAAACCGCAGTCAGAAAAGAAGAAATTATTAAAAAGACTTTCATTTAGTAAAGTGCCGGAAGAAAGTATGCAATTCGATTGATCCATGCCATTCAACGATTTCGCACTAACTCGTAGAGGTAGTCGATTATTCGGAATGTGTGCGAAACTCTAATCAATTTTTTGTTTCGACGTGGAATCTAAAAAGTCTAAATGATATGTAATTTTACTGAATTTATTAACGATATTTTACGCTTCCTTACGTGCACACAATATATTTTTTTTTATACAGCAACCTTTGCACTATTACCTTTCCGTATGTAAATAAATATATACAGTAAATATTTCATATATTGAGGTTGGTCTACACTTTTATTCATATGAATGTCTCATTCTCGGAGCAGTTGCGTATCTACATGAATAAAGCATCTCTTGCAGTGTCGTCTGCGACAATGTTATCAAAGTGCACTACTATACATATGAAAAATGCATTATTATTATACAAATTTATTTCTACTGATATTCAAAACTTAAAAATACAGCTGACATTATAGATCTAAATTATAAAAAAAATTCATATTAAAAAACTAGATTTGAATAAACTGAGTTTTATTCTTAATCTGTTTAAAATTAGTTGCAGTGAATGAATTTATTTTCCTCAGTAAGCTCATCCATCTGCGAGGCTTTCTTATACCGTACGCTAATTGCGAGACTTTCAGGCAATTTTAGGTATAACAGCCGATCTCCGCGTATTCCATTTTTCTCGTATTAACCTACATAAACTACTTTCGAATATTCAGCTGATCCGCGCAAAAGCGCACACACAGCGATGATCAATGAAACTGAGTTTTCCAGCGGCGATCGATCGCTCAAAGCTGGAATGATAAACAGCTGTAAGTAAAGCGTATACGAAAACAGAAGCGGCGGCAAGACGCTTCCTCTATGATCGGGAAATCGTGCGCCTCTCTCTCTCTCTCTCGCATCTCGTTAAGTCGCCTTCCGTCACCCACTGACCTACTAGGAGTCAATTTCACCGCGGCTTCTCTACACGGCTATCGGATTTTTTTTTTCTTTCTCTTACGCGTGTGTATACGAGTGTAAAAAATAGAGAGGAGCGCGAGTTTTTTTTTTTTGCGAGTATAGAATCGTGTCCGGGAGTTTTTGCGGGGAAGGATGAGATTTTCGCTGGATGATCGACGTAGAAGTTTCTTGAGTGGTTGGATTAATTGACACTTTGAATTAATGAGGCTACGACGTTGTATGGAGGTAATCTGCTGGGCTACAGGGAAAAGTTTTTGCGGTTGGGTTTGTGTGCGAGGGCTTTTTGCGGGATATGAACGGTTGGACCGGATACTTTGGTGAGGGTTCTTATGTGACATTACTTATATTGCGGATAGAAAAGTTTTTCGACGTGCAAAGTTTTAGTTTATTTGGGGTATAAGGCGGGAATTTACTAGTGGACTGGTTATGGAAACGATTTCGATGTGGTTTGACTCTTTGTAAAATATGCAACATAGAGAATGTGTGTACGTGTGTTATAAGAATGAAGTGAATTTTTTAGATGCGACATATTAAAATAAATTATTCTGATATAGAGTAAAAAAGAATATTTAATTTTTAAAATATGTTAACGGTTCTTTGTACAGTAGAAAAATACTGACTCTAAGTAATGTCTTACTGGATTCGACCTTTATCTACTTTCGTGTCTCAGGATCAGGACATTTTTTTTAATTTTCTCGTATACATAGGTAGTACTCATTGAAGAAATTAAATGTTTTTTTAATTGAATATTCCTTTCGTCTTTAATTATATACAATTTTTTAAATTTACCAAATCACTTTTAAATTTAACTTTTTAATTTAACAGCTAAAGGTTTGAACCATTAACATAAACCTGTACTTGATTCTTGAAGTTAGTTTAGTGGATTTATAAAAAAAGGTTTTTTATTAACATAGTATTATTTTTTACATTTAATAAACATTTACATGGATGTATTTTTGTATAGGGATGTCGCGACCCCAAAATTGGACAAAAATTTTGAAAAAATCATTTTTCTGTTTATCGTAAAATCTTATTTTATTGATTTATACGTACAGAAAAAACCGTCAATAATACATAGAAGAATCATTTTCAATTTTTATTTTACGAATATAAAATATAAATAATTTTTTACATTGCATAAAATGCTGTTTTATATAAAACTATGTTTTTGATATTATTGATGACTAGAAAGATTGAAATTTAGGATACTTCTACTATTCATTACTAAGAAAATTGTGGAAACTGATTAGTCTTAATATATTATGTATAAATATTACATTTTTAATAATAATTTTATGTAATTAGTGCAAGTTTTGATTTTATAAACTCTTCTATGCTATAATTATACTCATTTTATGTTATTTATTTTAATCAATTTTTATACTTGTTTTCTTATTTACTCAAGTAAAATTAAATATTATAGGCTTTATAAGTTTTTTATTCACTTTGACTTGCACTTTCAAATGACGAAAGTAAATAAGTGTATGTAAACAAATAAAGAAAATAGATTTTGGTGTGTGAGTATCCATAATAAATATTATTTGAGTATGTGCAATGTATTATTTGTCTTTGAGTAAAATTATTTTATTTCTCGATCAGAACTAGCAATTAAATGTTACATGCATTAAAATATTCATTGAAGTATGCAAAGCAGGTATCAATGTAACAACTTAACAAAAATTATCAAATAGTAAATGATAAATCAACAACTTTGTCAGTTAAATGCAAAATGTGCATACATAAATATATTATAATATGAAAGTGAGCTACTTAAAACTGGTTGACACCAGTAAAGAAAATGAAACTTGAAGATGAAAGGTATCGGAATAAAAAGTAGAACTTTACTTGATGGGACTGTCTGTAGAAATCAGATGAAATCACATATTTATGAGTTTCTATGTAATTGAGTCAATTAAACAAAAACAGTCATTAATATTACCGCAAATGAACTTAAAATGACTTAGATAATAAATTGCAGATTTGAATCGAAACATACTACAATTAGAATGAAATTTATGATATTATATTGCGGGCTACGTTATTAAATTTACGTTATGATTTCTAATTTATGTGCTTATTCATATTGATGATACCATTAAAACTAGTACAAATTTAAAGCAATAAATATCTAACTATAGAGCCATGAAAATAAAAACAGATTTTTCGATATATTTACTTCCAAAGCAGTTCATTTAGAACACTCAATAATGGAAAAATGTAAGTAAACAACGAAAAAAGTGAAATTCAGTTTTAAAACTTTTACCAGAAATCGTTACGCTTTTGTTGTGTGCATTGGAAAAAATTTGTTTCCTCGTGGAAGAGTTTATATTTATCTCAGTAATCCATATATTGAATGTGAAATAGGCATGAAGTTGGACAATTATTCTTACATTTTAAATTAAAATCGTTTCAAAGCTATTGTGCAAAGAAATGAAATAAATTCAAACATAAAGATTTCAATTGAATTTGCCATTGACATGCAAGGTGTAGTGTCTACAGATAATAAATTTTAACTAGATTGTGGAAGTACCCAAATGACTTTGTATCTATGTATGTATAAATAATTAAAAATTTATTAATATCCCTTCTTTATTGGCATTTGATTAATTTTAAAGCATGAACAAGAAATTCATCGAGAGTAGCTATGGTATCGAAAATTAAGTTACACAACTCAAATTAAATTCACAAAACTACGACTTGTTGACACTTTGTAAACACTCTCGCTTTCTAGAGCCTTTTTCGAGTGCGATATACGATTATTAAATATATAAGTACTCTCAAAGTGTCAATCACATCTATTATTCTACGTACTCAAAATATTGAGGGCTTATTACAATACAGTTATATACTTGTATAACTACTTCACATTTAAGACTGTGGATTTAGTGTTAGATTCCTCATCAACATTTGAGGGTATAGTTGTTACTCATAAACTGCAAAATATTAACTGTCGACTGCACCATATTTTTCTCCATATATGCAACGCAGAATACAGCGAGTCGAGTCCAATATAATTTCCACGCTTACCGAAGAAGTTCAATAAGGAAATCTATCGGTACACACAAAGGACTTTTGCGTCCATCGTAGCAGCACATGCAGAATGTGAAAGCCAAGTTACACGCTCTTTTATAACTCACGGACGCGCGCGCAAAAAAAAAGAACCAAACGCAAACATAAATAAAAGAATAACAACGTATCGCGAGGTAAGTTGTGCCTTAATTTGTAAGCGCGCGCCTACCTTAAACGCGCGTCATCGACATAATCCACAGCGATAAAGTTCTTAATTAAAACGCTTTGATTCGCGCGTATATACACAACAGGCACTTAAAGAGTCCGCCCGGAGAATTCGAAAGCATGCGATGGAACGCTAAGCTCGCGCGTACTGCCTTTAAAAAACATGGAGCTTATATATATATATACATGCACGTGTACGAGATAAAAAGAAGATGAGAGGAAGGAGCTATATACGAACGCAGAGAGAGAGAGAGAGAGAGAGAGAGAAGCGAGGATCTCAAGGAGGCCCCGGTCACGATGAAAAATCGCGAACGAAACGAAAAGTAGAGCGACTACCTATGCGTTTAATGAAGTTAGTCTCCCGCGCGAGAGCCTCGCAGAAACGAGAGCTCGCGCGCGCCCGTGTCTCGGAGATATGCGGAATGCACCCGAGTCTCTCTCTCTCTCTCTCTCTCTCTGCTTCTCTCGGTGGCGGCGCAAAGTCCGGTCCTCCAGTAGCAGCAACAGCAGCAGCTCTCAAAATCTCGCGTATATAGCGAGCGAAAGTAGAGAAAGCTGCACAGTCCGGTGACTGCTGCTGCTGCTGCTGCTGCTGATGCTGTTCTTCTGCACGAGGATCAGCAAGGCCGTTTCGTATCTGTGCATGTGTGTGTGCGTGTGCGTGTGGGCGTGTATGAAAAGGGAAAAAATTCCAACGGGGATCGTCATTCGTTGGATTATCGCGTGTTTCACGCATTCTGATCTGCCGTATATGCGATGGCGCCCGCGCGGCCACGGACCAAAATAGAATATCGGAGGCTCCCGCATATTGGCTGTTGCATTTATATAACTTACAAGCGCGCGAGCGCGCGCGGACGATGGCTTTATGGGCCGCGCAGGTTTTGATTTACGACGCAGGATTAACGCGTGCAGTATTTGGACTCGCGCCGCGGTCCAATGTTCATGCGATGCTGCGCTTCTTCTTTTCTTTATTGGGTTTTTGGAGGGTTGGGGAGATGCGTGCAGGTTAAGAGGATTTATATAGTTGGAGGCTGCGGTTGAGAGTAAAAGTTGTCGAGGTGTATTGTGCAGGCTGATGATTTTTTGGATTTTTCGTTTTGCTTTCGATATACTTATTCTTTCTTGTTATTGATTTTTAGACTCAAAAGTCAAGGGTAAAAGTAAAACATAATATTATGTAAACTGGTGTTTGCTGAACATCGAATCATTTACTTGAACTCCTTTTTAACTGTTGCACACGCTAATGTATTGATAAAAATGTTTTCCACCGGTTCTTACACTAAAGCTTATGTCTAACGCTACAGTACAGTCAATTTCAACAAATTCTACTGTTATTTATTCAGTCATTGTATAAAATATAGAAACAATCTGGAGGCAATATACTGGCTGCCTTATCCCTGGATATAAACTCGATAACATCGCGCTTCTGTACTTAGAAGTACTCGGTTTAAACTTTCAAAAAGCCATAAATTTCATTAAATATTTAACGGAATTGCAGCAATTTCGGTCCCCTCGGCAAATAACATTTTCGTATATCTGCTCCTGGCAATCTGTGAGTCCGGGGCACTGCGCAGGGTATATAGCGTGTAAGGTGTGTACCATTAACTAAATATGTAAGCAGAGAGAGAGAAAGCTCTAATTCAAGTCGATCGCCAACTTTTTACCACAATTTTTATCTAATGCTATATATACGCTCGATTAAGTGTCCAGGGAAATTGTATATTGCGCAACGCGCGCGTCACACCAGATCTATTAACAGAATTTCAGATTAACATATATAGGAGTTATATGTGTATATTAAGCTATTGATGGATTTTTATTTTAAAATTGTAATTTCAACCGAACACAGTTGAGGATTTAGTTAAAGTAAATCATACTCGGTGCAGCAAAATGTACGTGCATATAATAAACTAGGTTTTTTTTCAAAAACTCATATCAACGGATTGTCGGATTCAAAAAATACCTATACATATACAACGTAATTTTAACTTCTTGAAATATTATTTAGCATTTTAAAATGATCGTCACCACATTAATAGCTTCCGCAATTGAAACGCGACAGCTTTTTATATTTTACAATTAGTTGGGACGTGCAGTTAACAGAAATAGGATTCAGGAAAAGTAAATGGTCCCACAGCACACATTTAACTTAGCGTAGAAAAGTTTCTTTGTCTCCGCCGCGACGGAGCGAAGTAATATCGCCACGGCAATATCTCTCGCTGGCGACCAACTCAAATAAATCAGCCGCTAAATTGAAATGCGCTTAGGTCGGAATATCCGAGATTGAAATCTGTGTATAACAGGCCATTACTTTACGAGGCATCTTAACGGCAGCGCGCGACAGTTTCTTTATAACGTTAAAGGCTTGTGTGGAACACGAACGCTAAGTAGAACCGCAGTTTATGATGAAAAAGACTGAGAGAGATAAAGCTCCAGCAAATGAAGCGATGAATATTGTTGTAGTCTGGATGTAAAATCATCCGTTGCATACAGTCGTATAACTAATTAAATGCACTGTTGTGGCTAGAAAATGGTATTGTGGAATTTAAATTGGATGTATAACCACTATAAGTTTTATTCGTTTTATTAATATAAATATTTCTCTTCCCTTACGTATTGTTTACTCAATGAGTCATGATTAGTGGTTTGTATTTTTAATGAAAATATAATCAGAGTTAATTTCCTGTCGAAGACAAATATTTTAATAAATATTTCATATATTTGCCAAGTAATATATATCACATTTAAATAAAAAGTTTTTCGCTTTTTTTTTGTAGGAAGTAGTTTTTGAGCTTAAAGAAAATGGCGCTTCCAAAAGTACAAAGTCTAGAAAACGGAATTTATTGGAATCCATATAAACTTTTTGTACATGAAACTTGCAAAACATATGAAATGTATCTCGAAATGTACTCTACATATATAAAATACTTTTTGCGGAAACTATTTAAGCTGAATATACATTTTCTTCACAAAATTTAGAAACGAACCATCTCATTATTTATTCATTATTATGTTCCTCGTTAGGAGATCATCAACTGATCATATTGGAGTTTCATTAAATTGCGATTAAATAACAAATGCAGGTGAATAAAATTGAGATCCCGAGGACAGCATATATTAACTGCTCGATGAGTTCGTAACACAAACACTTTAACATATCGTTCTTGTATATATTATTTCAATATGTATAATGGCCAGATATTCTCTGCTTAGGTCAATATAATACACGTGGACTATACGCGATGATACAACTCTTGTACGAGCATTTGCCTGGGTATACATCTCAAAGTGTTTATTTTCAGGATGTTATGCTTAAATTGCTGATTATTATCACAGGGCTTCCTAGTATAGTATGCAGCGGCAGTAGCGAAGTCTCCTCTCGGAAGCTACATCCGCGCGGTGCTTTCGCATCAATGAAACCTCTGCGCGTTCGGGTGTTTGTACAAAGGCATTTTATCGCGCCGAACGATTATATAAAAAATTCGACGTCCAATCAGAGTTGCACTTTTTATCATCGTCATTAAGGACAATGATAATTTAACTTTTTTGTGCGAGCTAATCCCCGGCGTGGCTCGAAAAAAAAAAAAAATGCCGCGCGCGCGCACAGGTGAAAAAGTGTATAATAACGAGTCCGCGCGCGCGAACCGTCGACGAGGAAAAGTTCATTACGCGCAACTGAATTATAGTACACAGTCTCTCGGGCGGCGATATTTTGCCGCGGCTCAGTTGGAACCTCGTAACGCGTTTGGGCTTTGACTCTCTCACCTTTCTCTCTCTCCCCCGTCATCCCGGTGCGTACTCGCACCGGGAAAGAAAGAGTATACAGCGAGATCCGCGAACGACTTTTCTCATTACGCGACGCTTGAATATTATCCTATATATATATATACACGGTTATGGTGTATACAGGAGCGATAATCTTCCGACTCGGTGTGTTTTCACTCGCCGGTGCTGCGCAGCGCTACGGTGTGTATAAGGCCTTTCGAGTGTTACATCGGGCCGCTGCTATGCCGCGTGGCAATTCGCGAGCTCGCCGCTGACACAGGAAGCGAAATCGCGCGCGACCGAGCACAGCTCGATTGCCCGCTATGAGCAGCTTCCTTCTTTTACTTCGCGCGCTGTATATATATGTGTTTCATTTCGATCTACCAAGACCGACGCCGATCTATTATTATATTATTATTGTATTAGATTGTTATTATTGTATTATTTATGCCTTGTATTATGTATTGAAGCTCGGGCGCGCGTGGGTCGTTTTAATGCTGCAGATGAGAAACTGGAACGGCTGCGTGAGCTACGGTGATTGCGGAAATTTCAATATCACCGATAAATGCGTATTCGTGTCGCGTATACGAGGAGTTGGATTAATTGAAAAACTGTATCTTGACGCGCAATTTATGATTTATACTCGGAAGGAAATGAAGGAGAGCGAGCGAAGCTCTCGCATTCGTATATCGACTTCTTCTTGGGTCCGATTTTATTTTCTCGGAAATATACTTGAATTCCTCGCGCGTATTCTATTATTATTTTCACTTTTGTTGAAATTCACCGAGATTGAAACTTCATATACATACATTATCCTTTCTACGCGTATTTTCTATGCCTTTCATTAAAAATTCTTAATCACTGAGAAAACCAAGATATCCATTTCCAGGTTTATACAAGCACGTGCGCATATAACAACAGCGTTAATTAATTTCCTGGCCGTCGCGGCGGAGAGAAAAAAATCGCATCTTCGAAAGCTTACGCGAGAGCGGACGTCTTTCTTTTCGCACAGTCGCTTCCTTCGTTTAGCCGCGCATTATGAAAGACTCTTATTGTATTCCGACAAAACAAAGAGTAGTTGGTCGGTGGGCGCCGGGTGGCGGCGACGCGTTCGCCTAGCCCACGTGTGAGGAAATTCCTCGAGCGGGTGAAATAGGAACGATGAACCGCCGACGTAGCGATGCGCGGCTCGGCGCACGAGACACCTTTTACTACCTGTTTGCCTGCGATCTTTTCTCTCCGCCTTCTCGCGGCTTTACGACTTTTCTTTTGTGCTTTTGTTGGAGAGACGCGCCGCTGAGTGGATATTTCACCCGTTTTCTTCCTTTTTTTAGGAAATAATATTTATCGTAGCAGGAATTGATTTGAGAGATTTTGTGCGTCCGGGCATTGTTTAGGAGATGCGAGAGGAAGAAAGTCTGAGCGTTGCATAAAATTTGGTATTTATTTAGAGCCAGTGTTGACTGTGTTCATTCTATTCTACAAAAAATGTAGAATAAGTTAAACGTGTACAGGCTATATTGATTGCTTAAATTCATATAAATAATTCTGTGTCTCACGCTATTAATCATGTAATTAATAAGGTGATGATATTTGTAGTAGAAATAAAGTATTACATTTTTACACTTTACTTTTAATTATGAAATTAAACGTACTTTTATATTCGACTATAAAATGCCTGCGTATATAGACTATAGAATCCGGGCACTAATTAAAATTGGAAACTCGATAATTAGATCTTTGACATTTCTAATTAAAATGCAATTTCAATTTTAGATTTAATTATACGTTGGGATGTGTAGCCTTTTTTATAATTATACCACTTATCAAACTTATGCCTAGTACTATTTCAATATAGAAGAAATAACTAATATTTACTTTATTGTAAAATTGTAAATATACACAAGCCTTTCTGTAAGATCCATTTCCAAGTCTAGTCTACACACTGATCGTAAACTACATATCCATTAACTGACGATGCCGACAGTTAATACGGCATAAAGATTATGCCTATAAATATGTATTAGTAAATCGCGAGAAATTTGTTGTAGTGCGCGCGCATGTGAAATTGTTTACTTCGCTCGTGTGGCCGGCGATGACGTTTGCGCGTGAGTCAGCCGTTGCCGAACATTTGCCGAAATAATGCCGAGACCCATAAACAAGGCATCCCATACATATATTCTTGCTTGTATCATTGGAAATTTTTACTCTTGTACACGATTGAATTCACCAAGCTGGATTACTATATCCGCGACGATAGGCCGCAAAAAAACGTCATTTCTATTCAGTCACGCGCAAAAATTCATTAAAATGAAAATGTACGATATCGCTCTACGCGCGCTAGGGGAGTCCATTAATGATACAGCCACTTTCAATCGGTACGCGTGCTAACTTGCAAATCGTCGTATAGCCCGCATGGAGGGAAGAAGAAGAAAAAAGCGCCGCGAAAGAAAGAAGATATTTCTCTAATGGCATGGAAATGGCTTTTGAACGCGACGCTACGCGCACAGCGACGACGAGACATCGCGCGAGGGGGACATCGGAATGCAATCGTCGTCTTCGGCAGCCGAGTCTCTCTCTCTCTCTCTTTCTCTTTCTCTCGCCAGTAGCTGCTTACGAGTCTCTGGCTTTCCGAGCCACTCTTACGCTCCTTCGCGCCAGAGTCCTTTTTCCTCTTTTATACCGGTGGATTCCTCTGCGCCTTTTTTTTTTTTTCTTTGGCTCGTGCAGTGTAACTAAGACAGAAATAGGATCGATGCGTGTCCCTTTTTCAGTTCTATTACTCGCACTCGTGTGTTTTATAATGCGATTCAAATTTATATCGAGGTATAACATCGATTTAACGGATATTCTCTTTTTTTTAGTTACTAAATGTATGTAATATAGGATGTAGTATAGATAGATAGCAAGTTTGCATGTCAGTCGAAGGTTGTTAATTTACGTAGCTTAAAGCTAAGACTGTAGAATCAATACTCGGAATTCTCCGAAATTAGAGGCTTATAGATTAATTAATTTCAGAATTTCGACAATCTAAAATTGAAAACTTATTTACGATAAACAAGATTTTTGTTTTCCTTTTCATATCCACAAAGATGTGGAGGACAACATTTGGAGATACGTTGAAGCGAAACGATAGAAGAATTATAGCAGTGTTTATAAAGAATCACGACCCTAAGTATATACTGTTATCTCTATACAGCTACAAGTTAGGAGTGTTTTTAAATCTATTTTTATTGAAATCGAACAGCACAAAAATTCAGATTGCGAATTCATAATTTCATCGGGAAAGAGGTGCAGCAACTCCTCCCCCTTTTTTCTACATTCTCATCATTCTATGTCCCTATAAATGGTCATAATGGCAGAGAAGCGTGATTTAAATTGAATGGTAAATTTTTATGAGTATTGATCAGCGTCGATTAGCGGCAACTTGAATAGATCTGTTTATGACCTCATCTTTATAAAATTTCTACGAAAATAAAGTGTAAAACTGTGACGATATTGGTTCATTTTTAGGATTGTACTTCAATCTGGAATTCATTTTGTGTAGATGATGCAGATGGGTTTACGAATACAGACTAATCAAATGTATGGTTCTCAAGCAGAAGTCTGGAAATTGTTCGTTGCTATTTTATGTTTTGGATCATATTCCGAAACAATATTTTCTATTAAGTTTAGAATTAATAGTAATTAGAGATTTATAAGATAGGACCTGTTAATTTCAGTAATGAAAAGTAATACATTTTGTAGGGTATGAATTGTAACGTAAATGCTACGTGCATCGGTGTATATATACAAAGGAAGGTCTATCTTCGTTGACAAAGGTACAAAAATAAGTAGATACATTGCGAGTACAGTCGGACAAATAACGCGCATAGGTATTTACTGGTTTTGCGCTTTTATGAAATGAATTGTTGTCAGAAAATTATCTCGCAAGTTATTAAACTTTTCGTGAGCTATAGAACCTTCTCAATTTTACGTCAATACCTCATAAATTCTTTTTCTACCCACGGCAAAAAAGCGTATGATATACTATTATGCTTTTTTTTTCATTAGCACCATAATCTTTTATTCTGAATTATATTAGTAAGGATGGAGGATAAGATTTAACTGCACGTTTTGATTATAGTTTTCAATAGGTAAATCGATACTTTAAATTATACACGTTACTCATCAATAACAACACTGAATCTGTACTTTATAATAATTACCAAATTATAATCACACTATGTTATTTCCAAACGTCAAAGCAATAATACTTTAATATATATTCTATTAGCTTCATTAATTAGTGGCAAAGCACTCAGCTTCCATAAATCGGCATAGAAACCGCAAAGAAAAAAAAAGTTTTCGGCATCGGCACGAAATAACTTTCTGCCATTCCCGCGTTATCTCACTACCTCGCGAAGCTCCTTTCTTTTTTTTTCTTTCATCCGCACGCGGCGACGGCGGCGGCAGCGGTAATTTTTACATCTCGCGCTCGCTGCCGAACCCCGCGTGATCACTTTCGCTAAGAGACCGCGGCTGCCTCTTTGTTTTGCAATTCGCGCCGAGATTTTTGAGATTTTTTCGCGATCCATCGCTCCTTTTCGAAACTCTTCATCTTCGATTTTGCAATGGGATAAATTGTACTGTAGAAATAATAGTTTCTTCATTACAGTTGCAATTCTCAATGAACGTAACAAACTACAAAAGGTAGAAGAGAGTTTTTGAATTCGCTTATCCTCCTTTTTTTCTTATGTACTTGAATATTTATGAGACAGAAAAGAATATATCGTTAAGTTCTGTTCTGACAGTTACAGTAACTAAATGATAAAGTAAGAATTTAAAAATAATGTTTCTCATCTCATATACGTATATAAATGTGCGCAAGTTGTGATGTAATGAAATAACAGATATATGAATAGTTTAATATAAGAGGAAATTTCATACCCAATTTTAGTAGGTTTCTTTACACAATTTAATCTAAACTTATGGCCGATTGGTAATTAGGATCGGTTATAGCTGGTCGTATTATATCACACTTTTTTTCTTAACCATTCTGTCACCTCTGTAAATAAAATGGAATTAAAAGATTTCATTTCGTATTAAAAGACTACCTCTCTAATTTTATGATGAGTTTATTGTACAGTTGAAGGTGAAAATAGTCGTAGGTAGGTATTTACATACAAATTGTAAATTAAAATCTGACTTTTTATTGGAAAAATACCATGCTGCATTTTCCAATGAGGTAATTAGACAAATCAGACAATCACTGACAGGAGTGAAACTGAAAAAAAGATCTTATTTTGAATAAATAGTCCTGATCAAACAATTTGATATTCAGTTAATTGAAAACCTCGATTGGTTAATGCAGTTGTTTAAAATGAAGGATTTGAATGGAAAAAAAAAATATTTTTTTCAGTTGACAGAAGATTGATTAGAATGATGTCTTTATAAATCCTCTTTAATATATTGAGTACATCCGCGTAATCGCGCATACTTCATACCACAAAATGGTCCCTCCTTAACAACCGTAATTTCGTCCACTCATCCATTTCTTCGCGAGTCCCAAGAGAAACGAGGGATGCGCCACGTTCAAGCGAGGAGTGTTGAAAAATGCCGTCGCACTCTCTCACCCTCTCGGCAAGTATAAGCACACGGCCTTGATCTTAATTCCGTCGACTTAAACAAGCCTCGGTGCTCTCCGCTTTCGTTCGAGTCTTGCAAGGACGCATAAAAAGATCCGTTCCCTCAAATGTCTACGGTTGTCTTCATTCGCGATAATTGCTTTTCCCTCTCCTCCCCAATTATAGGTATATACATACAATTTTCTTTTTTATACTGACTCTGATTAAACTTGTACTGAGATTTTATGCTTCAAGGTATTTAAGTCATGATGAGTGTCAATTGAACTGCGACTAATGCCGCGCGACATTCTAACTACTCAATTAATGATTATGACATTTTGTGAGCAATTATCTAATACGATGGTGTTATGTAATTGTGGATATTTCCAAACTAGGAGAGTTCGTAAATATTTAAAATTAATTTTATTTTGGAGAGAAATAATGAATGGTAGTTTTTATTTGGTGTTATGATTTATCTGCAACCCATTAAATACGCATTTCAAAAGTTTTCAGAGCAATTTTGATTTATAGGTTAACTCTTAACGCCCCGTATCGAATTTCCAATAGCCATTCGATCATCTTCAATTACATAATACTTTTAACTTCTTATGTCTATGATTCTACTGGATAGTATTATTTTTCAAAAAAATATTCGTTTAAATTTACTTTGTGTTAATTTTTTATATTTCATATATTGCGATTGTGTCAGAGAATAAAAATAAATAAAATTAGAATTGTTCCAGATATTCATCCAGTATATAAGAGATATATTTAATTTTACTGCTTAATAATTATCTTCCAAAAGTCAAAATGCTATAATAAAACTATTCAAGTTTATTATATGTATTATAACGAATCTTATTAGTCTAGAGATCGATAAAAGGTATACAGGAAGGTTAATAAAGAACATAAGTTTCTTTTGATTTAAAAAAAGTCTTTTATTACAGATTTTTTTTCTTGGAAATAGTATGTACTGTTTACGTCATAATATACACACAATAATATTTATATATATAGTTTGGTCAATCTTGAATGGCGTTTTTACAGCCGGAAAAAGTAAAAATGATAGAAAAATAGAGTAAAGAAATAAAGGATAGAAAAGAAATAATAGATAAATTTCACAAGTAGTAGAAAATAGATACACTCGAGGAAAGGCACAACAGAGAAAGGACAATTTTCGAGCAAAAAGTATAAAAAAATAATTAATTGGAAAAATATTCATAAAAGAAATACACGAAAGTATTAAGAACAAAGTAAATACGCGTCTATATATATTACATTAACAGAGTCTCACTCGCGGACATTTTCTCGACACTTCAGTCCGCCATTTTCTTCATCTTCTTCGGTTCGCTCAGCGTCTCTCTTTCTCTCTCTCGCTCTCATTTAAATAATTTGATTATTAAAAGGAAGTAATTAAGAAGGAAGTAAAAATTCAGATCGTCGAATCTCTGAAATAAATCACTATAAAAAAATGTTTTTCCTCTCGTCTATCGTCGAATATATACCTCATCGTCATCAATAAAAAAAGTACGTCATACCGAATTCGCGATAAAGAGCATAAAAAACATCTTTCTCTCTTTTTTCGCTTGGACGCGCGAGATCTGGCATGTCTCCCAGTATTATCAGTATTGTCTTGACTTAGACGAGGAACGTAAAGGAGATTTGTGTTTTGTCTTTCACGCAGCAATGGAGGCTTTCCACATTTTCTTAGTAGAATCCGTCGCCGGTGGGATCGTTGACCCATGGGTAATTGTTCGGGCATCGTACGCAGGTCTGGAGATTGATCGTCTCCCCGGGAACCTCCTTGGATGTCAGTTTACAGGAGTGAGGTACCCAACAGGCTGGTGGTCCCTCAACGACGCACTTTTCCCTCCAGGGCTCGAAGGTCTTGGACTCGCTGATAGTGCGGGGATTCTGGATCCATTGGATGACTTGGGTCATCGTTACGAAGTACACATCGTTGTGGTCCTTCAGAGTCTCATCGATCCAGTACAGGAAGGCGTCGAGGAACTCGGGGTTGTTTTTCAACCAGGCGGCGTGGAAGTAAAGACCGAGAGGAGCGCGATTCTGCTCGTAATGTCGGTTGAAGTTGTGGGTAAGGAAGTTGTAGAACTGATCGCCGGTAAGGATATTGGAACACGAATCAACCATAGCACAGCCGGGCAGGTACTCGTCGTTTTCTGGATCCTCACGTCTGTCCAACTCATTCATTACCATCTCCCAGACGGCGTGGGACCTGGAATATGAATTTATTTTGTTTGATTTACATTTTTATCGCCTTATTGGTGTAAAAGGCGTGGTTAGAAAATTATTCGAGTTTGCATCACTAAGAATGTATAAGTTTTTACGATTCTTAGAGCATTATTAATATTAATGTAGCTTCTTAGAAATATTAAAAATATAAGGTCAGTTGCGTGTATGAATAAAGATTGAATGATGAATAATTATGTCATTACAGAATAACTATTATAATTAACAAATTCATATCAATGAATATGATTGCATAACCACAAGTAAGAAGATTCTACTAGAAAACTCAGGCGAGAAAAAGTCAATTAAATTGTTCAATGCAAGTAAAGACAAAGTTAACTTGCGATATTCGTATAAATTTGAATACGAAATTTTTACATAATATACCAATTCAAAAGAATGTGTGTACCGTTTCAGCGATGAAGGTTACTAGTTAAGAAGCCTGATTAGGAAGATGATTACAAAATAGAGAGTGTTGTCTTGTAACTTGCCTAGTAGGGCATTTCTGCAGATTGCCATGACAGCGGTGCGGCATCCTGAAGTACATGGTGTAGGGCCATAGAGGTGGGTTGTTGAGAGCAGCAGTGATGGTGGAGTCGTAGAGGAAAGCTTGTTCCTCCATCATCGTGAATTGGTTGTTACCACCCACTCGCAAGTAAGGTGCACGAACACCCACAACACTGTTGTCGGTAAGGTTGGCATACTTCTCAGCGATGATCCTCATGCCAGCCATTTCCTTGGCCCAGTCGTCGACTGTAGCCTCAGACCAGAATCTCTCGTCGTCGTTATGCCTGTTGGGAATATCGTAATACCGTCCTGTCTTCCTTATCGAGTAAGCAAAAATTTTCGTACAGTTCTACATTAATACATTCTGTGCAGCTAGTGATTGGCACGCGTTTAGTTTGGTGGTGCAAGTGTCGATTGTGCAAGAGAAAATTTGCATAGGAATTCATGGAAGCATGCGTCATTCGGAAACATTCGCAACTGACATACCACAACTTTCATCTAACCTCACCTATGGGTATATTAATAGCAGGTGTGGAATCGATTCGTTTGCAAATTATAGAGAGAAGTCCCATCGGCGGTATTCTTTTAGCGAAAGTAAAGATCTTACATTCAATACCCGCACCTTTAATTCAATCACTTACGCTACCCAGTGAACACGATTTTAATACGTACCTAGATCTTTACATGGACAGATATTCCGTATATTTTTTCGGATACCTATATGTACAATTGTGTATAAGAAATTTGTTAAAATGCTTATCAAGCAACAATTGCTTATAATTGCATATAAAAGCGCCATCGCGCTTGTACAGGCATTCCATTGTTCGTAAAATTATTAAATGTTTGACCTGTATCCGCACTAAATTTCCGATGGGCGCAATTGTCTTTTTAACCGTTCTGCTACATGCCTCCTTAGTTCTTAGCGAACAATGGCCAAGGTCCGCGGAATGGAAGTAAGAGAAACAGATTGAAAATTCAGAGCTAGACAAAGGGCGTTGAAAATTCACTTACGAAATGGAGTGGACGGCGATTTCATGTCCCTTCCTGTGCATCTCCTGCATGGCCGAGTAGTTGGTGTACTTGTGAGAGACGAAGAAGGTCGCCTTCAAGTCGCAACCGTTGGGATTCTTCCTCTTTCCGTTGAAGATTTCTTTATACAGTCCAATGTTGTTGTTGTTGATGGCATCGTCGAAGGTGATGGTGATCATCTGGGGTACATCTTTGGCTGGCAGATCGCTGGGGATTAACGTGCCGTCTTCCGAGCAGAAGCAATCCGGCAGTACGCATACCACTGGGTCGCAGGGGGGTGCTCGGTTGGGGTCATTGTCCATGTCTGGAGGCATAAAGCGACCGTGGTCGAAATTCTAACAGATGCGTTCTTGAGCGAGTCACTTAAACTCGATGAATGGGTGTTGTTTACGAGTATCGGGTGGGGTCTTTTCATTTTTTGTTTCAATCGGTCAATTTCTCGTGTTTATGATTTGTTATTTTTTTACGATCAAACGGATGAGTGATTTTAAAGATATGCTTGGATAAATATGAATATAAAAGTAAGCGCACGAGTAGCTTATATATTGGTTCGTCCGAATGTTTGACCGATGCTGGCAAAACATACAATGAAAACGACATTGTTGTTGAAAAGTCTCCGTTTGAACACGTGTGGGTCACTTACCGCAGACGTTCTCGTCGGAGCCGTCAGCGCAGTCCTTCTCTCCGTTACAGAAGAGTCCCCTCTCGATACAGATGCCGTCACCGCAAGCGAGCGAGCCATCCGGGCACAAAGGCTCCTCGGTGAAGAGCTGGGGCTTGACCTTGCGCTCCTTGTTCTTCAGTTTGCAGTTGTGTACCGAGTCCTTCCAGTCGCAGGTCTGCTTGTCGATGTCGAAGTAGAGGCCAGCCGGGCAACGGATAGCCTGCAGTCCGGAGCTCGTGCACTGGATCACGTCGCGGCAGTTGTCGCCGTCGCCGGCTACCAGCCTAAACCACTCGCCCGCATCCTTATCTTTGCAGATCTCGTTCTCGAAACTGTCCTCCTTCTTCTCCTTCTCCTCCTGTCGCTTCACGCGACTGAATGCCGCCTCTGTCAAATAGAACGGGGTCGGCCTTGTTATTAGTTGGAACGCTTTTCGGGGGAGGTTAGTTTGATTTCTTTTTAGATCAATAGGGGAATGTTGATAGAGGAAATGGGTTGCGTGTGGCATTGAAGGTTGACGTTTCTAACAGAGCTATTACATTTCGAACGAGAAAGTGTATTTAAAATAAGAGATATGGTCGAGATTTATCAGAAAAGTTCATTGATACAGGTATACCCTTTTAATTATTGAATTATAATAATCTATAATGTATAGATTAAAATTGTTTTCATCTTAGTACCTATATAGATTTACGATAATTTTAGAAAATTAGTTCCGGGTTTAATTATATTCGATTCCTATAATTGTTTTATTTTTATCCTTTTCTGCATGCGCTAGAAATAAATTATGTTACAGTTACATAATCCAGTTAATGAAAATTATTATTTTTGTGTACGCATAATTTTATGATAAAGCAGTCAGATGTAATAGTATCAAGTGAAATGATATCACTTGCATTTTATTTTTACAGCTATATATAGTAGAAGAAAACTTCGATTTACGAAACTTTTTAAAGAATTTAGATCTATAGAAATTTACTATTTTACTCGTTAGCAATAATTAAAGCGATATACTGATTATCTTTAAAAGTATGCTGTATTATTATTTCGCATTCTTACGTAAAAACTTAAACTTAAAACGGTGAATAATTAATCCTGTAACCAGTAGGTAAAAGAAGCGAGATTTGCTTTTATTTTATTACCGTCGTGTTCATTATACTCTATATTAATCAAGTCTAAAGTAATCTAATCCTGCAAATAGTTTGGAGACACGAAATATTAAACGCATAAGCGAACACGAACAGTTGCTTTACATTTTTATCAAGCAAGTAAAAGACTCAAAACACTGATTTTATATCTCATTGTTTTCATTGTCAAACGACATCAATTCTTACTGACATATTTAGATTTATAGGGAAAATTAGCTTTTCGATTAATCTTGTTTGAATTCTTGAATATATTATGTAAAGAAATTGGGTATATCTTGGATCCCGGTATTTAATTCTAGATTTCACATTACAGATATTTATTACAACATGGATGAAAAAATTAATCGGATAGGATAATTTACTCCTTCTTTTCAGTCGATTAGATTGTTACATAAACAGACTTTATTATTAATTTCGAATTATGATATTGCATATGGAACATAGGGGATAACGACAAAAATCGCTGCTCACTTATATATGCAGATCTCGATATCTTAAGATACAATAAAGACTTACACAATGAATCTTTCCAAAATGGACATATGCATCTTGTGTTATAAAAAAGTATGCTATAAATTTCAGTTTTAATAAAATCATTAACATTCATCGCTCGCCTGTTCATTTGAAACATATACGGGGAAATTCCAAAATCGTATAATCGCGAATCCATAGCGGAATTCCCATCGAATAAAAGGAAAAAAAAGAAGAAGAAGAGAGGCCACGCGTCGGTAACATTATATGCTAATCGAGCTATAGAGTCAGGAGCTCGAGGAGAACAGCTCGAGACTATCGCTACTATATAATGCGAAAAAGGAGCGCGCTCCACATCCAATATATCACTTTCGCGCGAGAGACCCTTCTTCGATTTCCATTTCTTTCAAATCTCTCTCTCTCTCTCTCTCTCTCTCACACTCTTTCATTTCGATACGCGAGAGACAGCAGGTATACAGCAGCGCGGCATATAATAACGATCGTCGAACGTCGGCGGCGACGGCGGCGGCAACAGCAGCACCAGTAGCAGGGAAAGTTGTCCCGTGTGGAGTGAGCGAGAGAGGGTCGCGAGTGACGTCACCCCCCATCCGGGACACTGTACACTGTCGAGCGAGCGAGAGAGAGAGAGAGAGAGAGAGAGATAGATATGTATATACACGTATATAGGAGGCAGACTGGCGCAGCAGCTACTCTCCGCGGCTTTCACGCTCTAATCTCTTATGCAACTTGTCTCGCTGGCTCGTGCAGCGCGCCGATACTCGCCGACAACGCGCCGTGACTCTCCCTCCCCTGTATACGCTTTATTATATATATTTTCTTCGCCGTCGCCGTCGCGATATGCCTTTTATTCTCTGCACATCGATTTATTGCAGGCCTTTTTCGTCGCTTTCAAAGACAAAGTGCGCGCGAAAGAGAGCGAGAGAGAGAGAGAGAGACTTTCAAATGCATGCGCGAATGTCGCTCTTTTGATTATCCGATACGGATCGATTAGCATTCCCGGGTTCGCTTCTCTCTTTCGCGTCAGGTTGTTTCGCTGTACGGCTGTATCGCGCGCTATTTGGACGCTATTGTGCGATTTACTTAGCGAGATGTTTCATTTGCTGATTTTATATGATATGCTTATGCAAGTGGGAGACTTTTTTGTACACGAAAACTTGATAATTCGGTTTTAATTTCCGCGAAATACACGTGCATTATGTAAAATTAAAATTTGCGCGTGTTAAAATTCGGGTTGTACGTAATGATTTTCACCCACAAATTGCACGAAATCGTTAAACGAAGTGTGCGTGCACTTTTTTTAAACATAATGTTTAATATAAAATATTCCGACCGTTTGAGGGCGTTGCATTATTCCCATAATTAATTATATAGTAAAAGTATCAATAATTTTATTTAAGTGAAACAATTATGCCTTTCCGCAATGCTTTGTTAAAGTATGTTTAAATAAATAGTCCAAACGTAATTAGTTTGTACGAATTTTATAATAATTTACAATAACCATAGTTCGAGTACTCGAAGGTATTTTTTTTTCTGCGCGGTCTTTTTTTTAAGTGTTTTTAATAACTTAAGTGTTCAATTTCAGTCGACTCGCTTTTTCAAACTTTTTGTACTTCCTTTTTTCGAAAGTCCGACCTGCAGTATACACCTGCTCATGCATAAAACTCGTGCTGCATTACAGCAATACCACATTAAATAACGAAAAGTAACTGCTTCGACTTTTTCTTATTTTGGAAGTCGACCTAGTGAATGTTATTCGAAAGAGAAGTCTTTCAAAAACTTAACAGCGAATTCTAGCACCCGCGAATAATTTCCTCTTGCAATTATTGTAACGCCTAATTTTATATAAATATATGTATATAAAAAATATTGACATACTTGTAGCTAATTAATTTAATAAGACTTTCTTCACATTTACAAGTTATGAACTGTGACAATGAGTTGTATATTATGCTTTCAGCCTCTTCGATTGCAGAATGCTGAATTTTTCGACAAGAGCTTTAATGATTCGACTGTATTAATGACTTCAAGAAAGTGAACATTATCTCTGATAGAAGTGAAAACACAGCTGCTTTCTCACTAAAAGTAACATTTCACTTCAAGGAATTTAGAGAGAAATTATGTCGAATATATAATTCGATGATTCTTAAACCCTCTGGCCTAAAAAGCACTAAAAATCTTTATTAAAGTTAGTTTAATAGCGCAAGAACTTATATTGGACCTAGTTTGACTGGATACGTCGATCATCGGATGTAACATCGATATAATTTTAATTTAAAAAAAAATTACTTTACAAAGCTATTTTACAATTGATTGATTATACCAATTCAACATCAATTAAGGCGTTAACATAAATCATGTTGCATTAACAATAAGTTGATATTAAAGTCATTCAGTTTTTCTCTTAATCAAGATTAATTATTCTTCGTGTCGTTTAGTGATTTATTGCACTGCATTGTGTATTGTTGTTCACAAGCAATTATGCCGATTGATTTCACATTTAAATCTAATTAATTTTTTCCAAGCCGTTTTAATAAGCGAGCGCTTTTGAACTATTTTCGCAATCAAAGTAAGTTATCGTTCTGGATACGAGGATTATTATTCAGGAAGAAGTGTCTTAAAGTTCGTAAGTTTGACCACACAGTAATTCACAATCGTTAAGATTTAGAAAGCATTTGAAACTGTTTTTTGATACTAATCGAGATTTCCGATCGGTTTTATACTATACATAACTTTTATTGCGTTATTATGTGCATCTGATGAAAGTCTAATCGTACAATTGGAAATTATGGAGTAATGCTATTTGCGGTTTCTGGTTTTAACAATCCTAACAAAGAAATACCTTGCATTTTACTTGCAGTAAAATCAATGCTCGAAATCGCTGTTTTATCAAGATAGAAAAGTTTGTTATTTCACCTCTGCATCTTAGTTCCAACTATACTAAAATTATTATTTCTTCACTTGGTGAAATTTTTTGTTCGTGCAGAAGCATAAACTCGCGAAAGCGCTGAATAGCTATTTTCTTACGAAATAACTAAAAAAAATAATTTTCCATTCGGTTGATTTTGGAAAATCATTATAGATCGAAACATTTAATTCAAATAATTTAAATATTTTATTTGTGTGGGATTATAATTTGGTTGCTGTTCCAAAAAAATAGTAATCTATAAATCAACTTATTCATCCCTGACGAAAAACGAATTATAAAAATTCTGAAGAAAATTACACTGTTGTCAATACTACATATATATACGGCTACAGCAGTGATGCAGGTAGACATTGTCTGCAGTAATTGCCTACACCGAATACAATAGATAAATTCTGCAGGATACTTTACACAAGGGATAATGTAATACTGACTGTGTTACAAAAGAAGATACTTTTTTTCTCTAATCATCTTCGGAGTAAGACTATAAAAGTCTATAGTAAATGAAAGCCAATAAAAATATTTCAATATTGATAACATTGTTTTAAATAAATAACTAACATCTTGATTGAAAATTAAACAAACATACAAATTGAAAAAAAAGAAAGAATATTATTAAACTTAATATTTTCTAAGTGCAACATTTATGTAAACTGCATAAGCCTTTCGATAAACTAAACAAACATAATATTATACTGAAATCTAACACTTGCGTATATAGCCGACCGCAGGAGCAGTAGAAAGTAGACATTGTATAAGCAAAAAGTTTCCGTTCGTCGCTCTTTTTAATTGCAAATTTTGCAACATAAGACTTTCGAAGAAATTCAAGATTAATGCACCAACTTTTTATTTAATTATACTCGAAGAAACCAGCACTTTATCAACATACGGTCTCAGCTTTTTTTCCAGTCAACTTTCAATATCCAAAAGAAATAAAAAAACTAATATTTACATTGAATACCATATCGACGCACAAATCTATCCATCACTCCTAAAATCCCTAATCTTGAGCAACGACTTACTTCACGCGATCCAAAAAGACATCAACCTTTAGTGAAATCCGCGTTCCGAACAAAAAAGAAAAAGAAAAAAACCTATACAAGACCAGTTCTCAACCGATCGCACACACGTTTTCCTCGATCGGCCTAATACACACACACACACACACACTCGTTCCTAATACTCGCGGTCCATAGAAAGTAAAAGGACGTCATAGATGGAAACGGGTCCCAGGAATGAGGTGCGACGAGAATCGAAAAAAAAAAAAACTCGGGGAAGAAGAGGAAGCTGGAGAACAGAAAAGGGGGAAAAAAAAAAGAAATAGAAACTCACCGGCACAGCCGAGTACGACAGCCAGCGCTAGCAGCAGCACCAGCTCGCACCTCATCCTTCCGCTTCTTCTCTTCCGCTTACGTCGAACAGTTTCTCTTTCCTCTCTCTCTCTCTCTCTCTCTTCCGGTCCTTTCTTCACTTTAGTTCCTTCACGCTTCTCTCTCTCTCTCTCTCTCTCTCTTCTCACTCTCTCGCTCTCTCGTTGAGAGGGGAGCGCGAAACTCGTGTCGGCACTTATCCGATCTTTGATTTTGTTTTTCTTTCCTTTTCTTATCGGATCTTATACTAATTTTACGCGACGATTCTCCTTTGAGGCGCTCGACAAGTACAATGTGTTTGCGTAGGCGCCGTCGCGGACCTTTTCGTGCTGTAGGTACCGCTTAGCAAAGACTGATCGTAGTCCGCCACTCGCCTGCCACTTATATTTCCACCACCACCAAGCCACCAAGGAGTCCCCCCTGTACGTGCCCACTTGACGACGAGCGACGGTCCCACTCCCGCATGCATGCCCCAGTATGTGTGTGTGTGTGTGTGTGTGTGTGTGTGTGTGTGCTGCTGCTGCGGTGCTGCCAAGCACGAGCCGCAGCTGCAACCCTGTCGCGGGAGAGCATTCCAAGATGATTCGCGCGCCCGAGCCAGGATTTTTCGGTGTCCGCTCATTGTAGCGAGTGCTTGTGTGTGCTTTTCAGGAGCTCTTACACGTAGACGTGGAGAAAGATGAGGCGTCATTTCTAAAAATTCGCGGGAGAGTCTGACACGCCGTTGCGACGATTAGTCGACGAGGTTGGTGTTCCGCTGGCTTATAAACACCTGTAGCGATATCGCCAATAAGATATATTCCATTTATAGTCTGTTGTATATGTGTGCACATTGCTCGTTACGGGATTTGCAATCTACATTGAATTGCTGTGTATTCCTTTTTGGGATTAATAAATTTCCCCCGGGGACCTTGAACGGTGCCTTTAAATATCCTGCGGGGAAAGAGCAAAGGTTGAGCAAGAATTTCCCGGTGCAGCGAGCGCGGTAAACATTTATGTTTCGCTGCGGCAGTAAAGCTGAGCTCACCGAAACCTGCTCGCTGCAGTGATTTTCTTTGTTGCACCTTTTTTCTGCAAAACATTGTACAAGGGCTTCTTCTAAGAATAAGCATATGTGTGTAAAATGTTTTATAAAGTTTGACTATTTTTATACCGAAGTGAGGGATTCTGCGTTAAGAGAAATGCGCTGGATCTACGATTTATTATGATAATTCTACGATTACCGAATGTCACGCTCAACGTCTCTGCAGAAAGATACATAAGAAATTATATTTCGCACATTGCGACCAACGCAAACTTCCTAGGACTCTTTGCTGATATCTATAATACATCAATAAGGCCATTACTTTGTCTAAATTTAGAGTACGTCTTAACATATTATGATTACGTTGTCTAAATTCAAAGCAATTAACATTTGTGAGAAAATTGATACCGAGATCGAAATCGACTATTATAGCCATTTGCTAAGTATTTTTTAATTTAACATTTCTTAAAAAAAACAACCAAGTTTTGATATTCGATTTACACAAAATGTAAGAGTATTTTATACAACAATTTAAAGATTTTTTCAACGAGTACACTTGATCAGAACGTTCCAAACCTTGTTCCGATTCAATGCTACGCTGAGTGATTAGAATAAGTAGAATGTAGTTTGATAATTTATAGAATTTATCGATCTCTCCTAGTCAAGGGAGAATGTAGTTTGTTTGAGCTAAAATTAGAAATCTCAGGTGATATATTTAATTCTGTAACTAGACCATAACACATTCGAGAAATTGTTTCTCAATCAATTAGTATAATTTAATGATAGGCAAAATGTAGGGTGTAAATCTCATTGCAACTATTATTACTTTCGATAAGCAGCTAACCATATAATGCTTTCATCAAAAATACATAAAAATTCGAGTTTTTATTAATATGTACCTAAGTAATTAAATTGGAAAAACCTGAAATTGATAAAACTCAGAGGTACAGATTAGCTTCAATAGATTTATTTGCATTTGTGCATTTCTTCAATAACATATGGAAAACAACTTGCAATGAACAGTCACTAATTAACATGATTTGTCCCAATAACGCAAACTAGCGTTCGAACAAGATGTATATCTTGCAAGTTACGTTTGAATAGAAGTACACCAAGTTGTGCTTTCTCGATTCAACTCAATTTAAATGTCAGTCCAGGCTGTCCAAGTAAAACGTTCACTTAGCTAGTTTGCATGGGATTGTTTGTAGCACTTTTTAAGATGTGACTATGCTGTTGAAGATGTAAAATCTTTTTTAATTAATGTTGTTAAACATATTTTTTTAAATGAAATTATTAATTTCTCTGAATTTTATAGTGTATAT
Source organism: Megastigmus dorsalis (assembly GCA_900490025.1). Taxonomy (NCBI): domain Eukaryota; kingdom Metazoa; phylum Arthropoda; class Insecta; order Hymenoptera; family Megastigmidae; genus Megastigmus; species Megastigmus dorsalis. The sequence goes on from UELU01132564.1 coordinate 27,783, forward strand.
TTTTTTAAAAATAATGTCAAATAAGTATTAATCAGAAAAGTGAATTTTAGAAGAATCATTGAATAGACATTAATCCAAGATTAGACTGCACCCATAAGCTATGTATGCATCTATATAGGGATACGTCTATATGCAAGTTCGAGAGTTGGTATGTAATTACACTAAATTTGTCGCTACTAAAATTTATGAATGAACTATAAATAAAGCTGAATTCCTCTTAAATGCTTCGAAATTTGATTTAAACTACTCAGTTAATAATTTATGGATTAAGTTGATAAGTGTATATAGCTGTTCTAAAAATCGAAAATAGTGGATACGGCACCTTAATATATAAATGTATTTTAGTCATAAATTTAATGCTACGTGAAAATCTATAAGAAGATTTTGAATTCAATTTTGACAAATAAAATTTAACAGTTTGATTAAAATTTATTGCTTGTACGTATTAAAACTATAACGTAATAAATAATAATATATAATGAATTGTGCGAATGTCCAAATATACAACATTACCTTTTCAAAATCAAATTTATTATTGTATTCAGTTTAATCTTCCTTAATTAGTACGAAGTTCCTTATGTCAATACATTTATTCTTATAACTTTTGAACGTATCGATTCAAGTAGATCAATGATCACGGAAATCAAAATGAAAGATTTGCACTACAACACGCACTAAACTAAGAAATAAAAATTTTAAATTCACGCACATACACATTAGAATGGACGTACTGCATATGTGTATTTTAAAGAAAACGATAGAGCGTAAGGTAGTTAATTAGCATAAAAATTTTGCACGATATCTACCCCATTCATCGTTAATTATTAATGAGTAAGTTCACAATATTATTGTATATGATAATCATTTGTAAAAAAAACAGTTTTCATATGGTTATAGGTACAACGTAGGTATGTACTATTGATAAATTATTAAAGTAACCTTTCTAATTTTTCCTTTATACTTATAATGTCAATAACACATTTGATACTTAAATTATAGAGAAGAGTAGGTACCCTTTAAAGGATATTAATCAAATTTTATTTTCACATCCACACCTTCTTATCTACTTAATTTTATCGAAGGATATACCATTAAAGTTTCTTTGTTTTAATACACGACAAAAGAGTGACAATAAAGAATAGTTTAACATAATTAAAAAAACTTTATGCTTTCTGTTTTTAGAAAAAAATATTTTTAAATACAATCCTAAATTATCTATTTCTTAGTCAAAGCTACGACACAAGCATTGCTTAAGCTCGAAGAGCTCATCTATCTTTTCGATGTATCAGAGCTCATTAATCGCGTATCAATATGAAGCCATTATTAATGTAATATAAATGACAAATTATTTCAAAATAATGGGATTTTAAATCGCAATCACCAAGTTTCAAATTGGTCTGTATATACACTACAAGACGATGAATATTTATACAAATTTAATTAAAGGCCAAAATTAACATTAGGAGATTGTCATTTTCTTCGTAGTCGCGCACGTAGACAGAAAATGTTAACGGGCAATCGACGTCAGCTGTCAAATCCAACGATAATTAGATTTCGGTAATAATTAGGCGCTCGTAAAATTCAAATTACCTTTCGAGGCACGCGCGCGCGCGACACCGAAATTACACTATACACACAAATGCGCGACTCTCGGAATTTCATAACTAAAACCTGTGAGCGCGTACACGTGTGTGTATAGTGTATATTACTAGATACAAGAGAGAGAGAGAGAGAGAGAGAGCCTCGAGGGGCCCACCGTATCTAATTAACACCGCTTGCGAAAAAAAAAAAAGATTTCAAATATGTTCCCCGATATAAATTTCGTGACAGCGTAGCTTTTCTTCCAGACTATCCCCTCAATTGCTCAATATATACATTGGGATGCGCGATAAGCGCCTAGAGCCGAGGTGTAATCCTCAGATTAAGACTGTATATTATGCTCGGATTTGTCAAAGTGCATCTTTTGAAATGGCTACCTTGAGATAATGCCTATGTGACATTCGAGAAGGAAAGTATTTATTTCAAAACAATACAGCGGTGAACTTTAAAATCCTGAATTTTAGAACAAGTATAATAACCGCAGTATACTTTTTTGTTCTTCTTTTTCAATTGGGTCTATTATAGCCCTTAGGCAAGGGTAAATTGGCCAGCAGTAAATGTTTCTTATTCCAAATTCACCGAATAGATCAATTTTATATCATTTCAAATTTCATTACCAATCATTATTTGTATTTTTAGGCATACTTTGAGGTATATTCAATGAGGAAAATTTTGAAAAATAAAGGTCGCAAGTGAGTGGGACTTGGATTGTGCACTCGACGTATTATGCTGAGCTGGCAAAATTCTTGGACACAGGCTACCCCAACATGAGCAAAAACCGAGCCGCGATAGCGAACTTGAGCTAGATTGCAATGTGTGGGTATGGTTAAAGACATACCAACGAAAACTAGCTAGCACAGAATAGTGTATTGATAAGAAAAATTTCAAGAGGGAAATAATCTCGAAAAATGATAGATTTTGATAGATTTTCTGTGGAAATTATTGGATTCAAAAGATAATCTTAGAATGGATAATATGTGCGATGGCTTAAACCTTTCTTACTATCTTCTTGGTTCTATATTTTTATTACAACTATTCATAAAGCCTAGTCGTATAACATATATTATCAGACATAATAAAATGAAGTATATATAAAACAATAATAAGAAGAAAAATGATCTATTTCATTCTGTTGGGCATCTAAAAGATTTTATAGTATATTGGACTGGTATATAAAATCTACTATGAGTATACCTTGTACACGTCTTATCGTAAAAGAATGATATCCTGATTAAGAAATTTCTTATTATATATATATTCTATTAGAAAGCCAAGAAGCTGCAAAATATAGAAATGACATATATAAGTACAAGTAAAAAGTCACTGTAGTATGATGGACGATTACTTATAAGTAAAAGAAATACTAATATTTTAAATTAATAAATTTTAGAAACATTAATTATGTAATCTCAAATTTTTGTTATTTGTAAGTATTATACTGAGGATTTTTATGTAAAATTTCTTATATATTAGAGGAAGCACAAAAAAAAATCAAATGGTTAAGGAAAAAGGTTAAAAAACATTAAATAAAGTACAAAATAAATCAAGATATATTTTTGCTTATAATAATATACAAATAGCTGTCATAACATTAACAGATAAAAACATAATTTTTGAATTTTTTTAACAACTGACTTAAACTATAATTGTGAGTCGTGAAAACCAATTTTCAAAAATCAAAAAATCTAAATTAAAAAATTTAATAATGCAATCGTTACAATGCTTTCTTTCGTTTTATCCTTAACAGAAAACCAAAACTTTTGAACTAAGATTCATCAAAATCGGTGCAATAATGTTGTGAATGTTCAAAATATAAGTTATACTTCTATCATGTTATTTGGAAACTTTTCACGATCACAAAGCTTCCTTTTAGAGGAAGTAAAAGGATCTTAATAAAATTAAGAACTTCGCTTTATACTCTTATATAAGTATACCTCACTTTACACTCTTATATCGAATATCGTTTCCGTACTAAAACTAAGGATGCAAGCCTTTGCTGCACATAGAATTATGTTTCTCCAATAAATAAATGCATTTTGTCTTTACACCACAAACTTTGCATTCCAGCATTCTATCCGTGAATAACTCAACATGTTTAAATATCATGTGGGTTTTCAGACGATATTTTTGACTTGTTTTGTATGGGCAATGATCGCATTGGAACCGCGGTTCCTTATTACAATGATACCTTTGATGCACTTGCATTCTATAAAAATTCTTCAACAGTATCCCGCACTTATCGCATTTTACAGGCTCTACTTGTGCAAGATGGACCTTTACATGCATTGAAAGCTGGTGTTTCAACTTGGTTTTGTAAGGGCAGGTTTGGCACTGAATGTATGGCTTATTATCACACATTTCACGATGTTTTGTATAGTTAGAGCCAAAAATATTTCTTTTGCAAATCGGGCACTGCTTAGAGTGACCGGGTAAGTGTTTCATTCTTACGTGATTATAAAGAGTATAACGTTTAGTGTAATCTGCGTTACACTTTACACACCGGAATTTGAGTATCTGATTACATTTTTTACATCTACTGCAGCCTTTTATTGGCTCCGTCATTTTCTCGCAGTTCGAACAATAGCTCTTCGTCCAATTCTTAACGTCTGCGTGATAAAAGTTATTATTGTTAAATTAATGTTTTAAAAATATAAATAACATTTAATGTATTAAGGAATTCTCGAGTTATGCTTTTATATTGTTACCGTATCGTTTTAAACCGTGATACAATTTTGTTTCGAGATCTCATGCATAATTGAATTTGTGATGATCACTTATCTGCAGACATTTGTAAGTCTGTTATTTTGATAATTAAAAATAAATTGTATAAATTAATTATATAAATTTATTAAAAATGCCTATATAAATTGTTCCATTCGCCCTGCCTAATACATAATACAAAGATAATACATGAGATCTCATAATATTTTTAATTTCCTAGTTTATCGAAAACATGGTAGTAGCGTAAATGAGAAAACATTCTTTATTAATTAATGAAAATTTATTTTTGTAACAATTTCCAGTATTGCTGTAAAACTACTTCTAACGAAAGTCGGAAAAGTATCCCTATATTAAAAAAAATATTTAAAGTAAATTTACTAAGTCGAATCATGATGTAATTGTGACAATACAAGCTATATTATACTTTTATTCCCAAATTCTAACTTATGGCAACTGGAAACCTATTTAATTTATCAAGCAAAGCGATTTCTTAAAGTTTACCTGGAATTGGCGAAATTCTATTAGCAGGATTTTTATCATCATCTTTGTCATTGCTACTATTATTTGTTATATTTTCCTCGTTTTCCAAGAGCACGTGTTTCTGCATATGAGTCTTGAAAGTTGAAAAGTGCTTGATTTCGACAGAGCAAATGCTGCAACTGTAACTATGATCATTCGTATGAAATTCTTTCTCGTGCCGTTTTAGGTTGTTTAGAAACTTAAAGCTTTTATCACATTTAGAGCAATTATGGTAATCCTTTGAATCAATGTGTAAATGTTTTTTTTGCACGTGTAACGAAAGATTATATTTTATTGATGTTTCGTAGTCGCAGTGATTGCATTTAAAAATATATCGAGGATAACATATATGTACAATGTGTTTGTACATGTTCTTGTACCTATTAAATTTTTTTTTGCACTTATTGCACTCAAAGGAAAATGGTATTTTGCATTTTGGACATTTCTTATTTCCTATTGGATAATAATTTCTGTCACATTTTGTACAGTGACCGTTTACTTTATCTGAAAATAAATACAGACATTCAGTGATACGTCAAATAACATGGGAAAACATGTAATATAAAAAATACGGCAATTTCAAACAATCACTATTTATTAAGTTGAGTTTGCTTATTTACGAATAAAAATGCGATTAATTTTTTTCACTTTTGTACAGTTTTCTTTGATACAAAAAAGATGTAAGCAGTGTTTACAAAAACAAACTTATTAAACGTAATAAAACTGACAAGTATCCTATATTCAAGAATTAATTTCAATAAAATAATCAATTAGTGTTGAAAGTTAAAAATTGAATTGTGTACTATTGACATATTTCCCTTGTTAACTATCATCTTTAAAATACTGTCGATTTATACATAACTATGCATTCTTGACAGTTTTATCGGTAACCTGATGAAAATAATGATAAAATTCGTGATTATCTTTTCGAGATGCTAGGTATTCAAAATGTGAATTTTCAAAATTTATTAATCTTATTTTCGCAGCCATTTATATTCGAATCATTTTTAGGCATTTAATTCATCGGAAACTTACCATCGATTGCATAAAATTGTGTATTAATTCCATATTTTTCGTTTCCATCAGGTTCAAAACTATCACCATTCTTCTTCCCGGCAGGTTGCAGTTTCAATGCATTTCTTGATTTGGTTTCGGTATTCCTAATATTATTTAGCGTTTCAATCTTTTTTTGTGCTAAGTAATCATTCATATTAATTTTTTCTAAAATGACTTTTGCATCCAGTATTTCCGTAAATATTACAGTTCTTATTGAGTGTTCTAAAAAAGCTGAATGATACGTTATTGTTATGATTCAAAATATTTTATTATTTGAAGTACCAATGGTTTGTTACTATTGTTTTATATTACTCAAACAAATGATAGAAAATACTGTATATATATACTCAATAAAATTGTTATATTACTCATGCAAAATAATGTACATAGATAATAAATTTTTACAAATTAACTTATCTACCCTTTTGCCTCTTTTCCATCGAGAAACATGTGTAACAATACTGAATATTATTTTTAGTACATAAATGATTAACAAGAAATGAGAAAGGTGTTAATACATTAGATTTCTAATTCAATCCATAAAAATCTATAAATTTATTTAAATTATTAAATAATTCTAAAGTTTTCTTAAAATAATCTTATGGTCTATTCACATTCAGAGTACCTATAAATTATATTTTACGGCTAATATTTAAACTTACGATTTATATTTAGTTTCCGGCGTTTTGAAGATACTTCTGACTGATTTGAGTTACCTTAAAAGTAAAATATAGACATTAAAAAAAAATAATATTATTTTCTTTAGAAGCACATGAAAAATTGCAAACTTACTTTGATATGTTTCAATAAATTTCCTTTTGTTCCAGTTATTTGCTTCTACTGTTAGTTGATTCTCATCATTATTTTTTGAATAGTTATTTTCGTGATAGGATTGATGCTGCTTGCCTATCAAGATATTATTCTCGTCAAAAGTTCCACATTCTACATAATAACACAAGAAATTGCATTATATAAAAATGTCGTGATTAAAATATTTTATCACTTAACTTAGAAATGATATGCAATTCTTATTATTCTCAAAGTTCAAAGATTAAAATATATATTACTATTATTTATATTTGTACATTACCTGATTTAACAATCGTCGTCATAGCTAGTGTTAAATTAGATTTATCATCGTTCAAGTCACTTTGAGTTTCAAAAATAGGTTTTATATTTTGATGAAACGAGCTAGTTTCATTGGTCAGATCTGTAATCATACAAATATTATTCAAATGTAGAAGAATTTATATAAACTAAAATCGTGTGTACATATATATATATTAACAGGTACAAGAAAATCTGATGTTGCAATTTCCTCGTCGATATGTTCTGTAAGTAGTGAAAGATTAAAACAATTACAATAGAAAAGTGTGAATACTTGTTAAATATCTGATTACGCACCATGTTTTATTGAAATACCATTATATACATTATTCAATATATATTCGTTGTAACTATTCAATCTAGGTTCATCTGTAAATCCAATATAATACACACAAAATAGATAATTAAGTAGCCGTAAATAATTATGGTATTTTATTGTGAATGTACGAACCAAAATTGATCGAACTATTTGATTCTAGTTTGATATGACATTCATCATAAATATAGCTATTATTTTCTGCAAAATATATGGGTAAGGTAATAAACGTTCAATTTAATTTAATAATGTTTTGCATAATTTATTATACTACATAAACAATGTTTTTATTTTGATAATGCTTCTAATTATACAAACCTGGACTGTCGAATAAGTCTTGTTCTTGCTTAATCTTCATCGGCTCTATTATATGAAAATGTTTATCTATAATATTTTTAAATAAACTTTTTAAATCGTTCAATTTTTTTCTCATAGATCATTTTTAATGATTCGCCGTACCTGACATAGATTGCTCCATATTTACACTTTCAGAACCGAATATTTAAAAGTTAATGGAATTAAAGCTAATATATTTCGTTATCGATGCTAACACAGAGTATATTAAATTATTGATTAAATTATTAACTTAAAATGTTCTACACTACTTGATGTATGCTTAGTGAAGTCGTTACTGATATATGTTTCAACGATATTTAGTGTACACAGTCTATACAACGTACATGTATATTTCTAAGAAATAACCAAGAAATAGAAATATGATGCCTAAGCTTTTCCGATTTGAAACCGAATTTTAATTTCGTATTCAATTATCTTAGATGTTTCGCAGTATTTCTAAATGATATTTAAAGGCAAATGAATTACTTATTTTATTTACAAACATGTTTAAAATGTATAATTTGTCTTATTTTTCCTATTTTATTTTGTCTGAAAGTCTTGTAGGTAATTTATAATTTTTCCCGTCAAAGAAAAATAATATTCATTTTCTAATGAAACTGTGATCCTCAAAATTACATTTGAAATGCTATAAAGAATATTATTGCTTGTATGAAAAAATTTTTAATTTATAGAAAAATAATCATATATCGAGTATTGTAGAATTACTCCTGGAACATAATATACTTTGATCCGATGAAATATAATTTTTTTATTTTAGGAAATTTAGTATTGTTATTGTATACACAATTTCATCTCAATCCAAATATATTGTTAATCATCTTAAGCCAAAAATTAACAAGCAATACATCAGTTATTTCTAAACTTAAAAAAAACACTTGCTATTATATATATAATGGGTCATTCAATTAATGTCCACTTCTCGTCTCCATCCATCAACACACTTACGCAAAGTCCTGTAGTTATTTTCTAATCTCTCTACTCCGGGCGCGCACTCAAAAAAGAAAATGCAAGTCCACAGAGCCCATACAATATAACAAAAAAAAAAAAAAAAAAGAAAAAGATGATGCCAGCACAGATTAAAGGAGCTCAGACTGGTTTTGACTTCTGGTACAATTCCAAATCCATTAAACTGGTTTGAATTTAGAAGATTTCGAATGAGCGAGGGATAATATCGGGAGCGGAGGCATAATGAGGAATTAAATGACGGCGACGCGATCCGCCGCTGCGCTACCGGCTTTACGCGCGCCCGATAGAGGCTTATAGCCTTCGGTTTTCGGTAGCCTCGCGTCATCGGCGCGTTAGTTATACCGACAAATTATACGAGGCGGGCGTGAAGCAACGAGCGCGGCCCAGTATAGAGATATCGAGTTTATGAATTTCTGTTTCGTCTTTTTCTTTTTGATTCGTGTCGGACTTGATGTCCTTTAGCTTAGGTATTGCTGTATTGAAAAGGAGTTTTTGGATGTAAAAGTACGCATCGTACCTTGAGCTTTTTGATTTGTTTTTGGGAATCGTGAGATTTATGGAATAAATTTTATCTATATTTTACGGCTTTGGAAATTTCTAATTGTTAATAAGGAAATCTTTAGCATGAAATGTATACGATTTTTACTATCTTAATTATTAATTATAATTGCTTTATTTATATATATCGTATGTTTCGTGCACCTTTAGGATTAGAATAATATATTAAAATTGGTTCTGTTGGAAACCCATTCGCATGATTGAATGCCAAGTATGTAGAATGGTCACATATCTTGCAGTAAATTCAGGAAATTCCTTTAGTTCTTATAATATCGTTGAAACATACCTTACCGAAATTTCTTGTACGCTCTCTTTCTTCAAAATATTTACAATTCTTAATATGATGGATGTCATCGTGTTCTTGATGGATTACTAAGTAATCTTCCACTTTTTATTGTTGACGTTAAATAGTGGGTGACAGATACTTTATACTTAATGGACTAGTACACGACACATAAATATTTAAGAATTAAAATTCGGAAATGAAAAACAAATATTAATAATGTCTGGTTTTATTATGTTACTATTATAGACATTTTTATACTTTTTATTTCAGTGCTCATTTAATGCTCTATTGTTAAACTTTAAAGACTTTTACATATACAAATTACAAATAATTTTGCGACGATACAAAATGAAAAGTAAACATAAATTTACTTTCCCGATACTTTTCACATTCACATTTTAATCCGATCATTATCATTACCTACAGCTACGCGCGTCATTATTCTCAATTTTCTCATGAAACTCGTGTATACCAGCAAAAAATTCTTCCGCGATCATTAAACCTCACGCGATTCGCACATCCTCTTTTTCACCACTTTCTTCGCAGATTTTTCATCCGCGCCTCTCGGCTATATAGTAAAGAAGGGCGTGAACGAGTCCTGGCCGATCGGGTTGACGCGCGCAAATTGCGCAATCCTACGAGAGAGTCTTTAAAAAGTTTCTTCGGATCGTCATCATCATTATTATCACAATGGCCTGCGGGGGTAAAGAGGAGCCTCGCCTCAGAGGAGCGAATTGGTTTCATAAAATAGATTTTGCATTCCGTAGAAGCGCCGTTTGAGAGGCGTGCCAGATTTGTCAGAAGCGTTACGGGGATACTTTCGCGTAATTATTATTCCGATGAATTCTTTCTTTTTTTGTTTCGAATCTTTTTTTGTGAGAGTAATACTTAATGTCTGTGTGTTTTATTTGATATAGTTGCATCCGAGATGGTTTATATATTGCTATCTTAGAATAATTATTTAAATTCAGAAAAATCGCTTTAAATGTGTGATGCTATCTGTATCGTAAGTAATTGTTAAACTGGTGATTGCTACTCAGGCTGAATTTATCTCTTATTCCCGCAAGTAGTTTATAATACTATTATGAGAGATCGTGATTAATGATATTAGAATTAAAATAAATATATTAAATTTGATAAAATCATAACCAAGTATTCGGTACAGAATTAACAGCTGTAAGCCCAGTTTAAAAAAAAAGATGTACCTTAATGATACAAAGACTATTCAAGCATTAATCTGCAGAGCACCTACACCAATTTGTTGAATTTCATCTTAGCTGAAATCTGGCTTAACCCTAACGCTATATATATGTGCTTTGTTTCAGCTATATATATATTGGTCGTTTGACAGTAAACACAAGAAAGAAACTAACTCGGTCTAAACCTCACGTCGCATATCCTGCGAGCTCAAACCGTTAATCCACGAGCACGTGTTCTCTCTCTCTCTCTCTCCTATATACAGTTGGCTCGCCGTCGTCGTCGTCGTCGATCGATGCATCGCGGAAGTGAGTCGTCATCGCGCGGATTAACGGGGATATAGCCCCGAGGTCTCCCCGCCTCCTCCCCCCGAACGTTATCTACACGAGTTCTACGTGAGTCGAGGGGAAGGAGGAGGAGGAGCCGAAATTAAACGCGGTATATATCCGCTCTGTATAAAATGGCTCGATTAGAATAATCGAACTTCGATCGGTAAGAGAGTGAGAGAGAGAGAAAGACGCGAGTACATGAGAATGTTGGGAGCGTCTAATTGTACTGGATTTTGCGCGATTCCGAGATGATTTGTGGTTTGCGATTTGAATTTCAATTGCATGCCAGGTGATTTTTTCGAGTGAGCCTCGCGATTGATTTTTACTATTACGAGTACTTGGTTTCTGAGCTTCGACGTATTGCATCGTTGGGTTATAGTAGATGGAAATGTAAATGAAGGTATAAATACATTCCTAATTCTATTAATATTTTATACGTGGATGCAGGTTGTTTATTCATTCGTGAAGCAGTAATATCTTAAATGTATACGGAATGAAAGTACATTAAATATTTGGTAAATAAGCGCTTTAGAAGTACACTCTTACCGAGATGAATATTCAAGCACAGAAAAGTGTAGATAATGTTTAATTTGTAAAACTATTTAAGTTACATTGCACGTATACAGTGTTTGATTTTGTTACATGCAGTTTAAGCTCATTGATTGTTACTTCACTAAAGCAGTTTCCAGCATAAATTTTAGTTCTTCATCTTGGACACCTTGTTAATATTTTATAATTACTTTTTTACTTTAAAGATGTAAAATAATAAATGACTGCTTGCAATAATAATAAATTTTTGCTAAATATATATTCTATAGAAAGTATACTTCCTCCTTTCAAATTTAATAAATAATTAATTTCGAAGAATCAAATAAAATACAATCTATCAAATATTTAAATACAATTTATAAAACTAAGATTAGAATAAAGAAATCGCAAATAGGAAGGATTGTCATGTTTTATTACTTTCTTTGATGAATATATGGGAATATTATGGAAATATCAAGTTTATGCTCAACCCTTTTTGATAAATTCTATATCTCGCCTAAATTTTAAATCGGAAGTGGCGCTGTTCAGCTCAAATATAAAAAAGTTACATATTTGCAAATTAATAATAAATCACGTGTAATTTACATTATCGAATCACTAAATAAGATGGGTGACTTGATAAAAAAAAATGTTCGTCACTACTTATTTTACTGCATGAAGTATAAAAGAAATCCATTAAAACGATGTGCTTCAACTCGCGAGCGTATACAATTTTTGCACGCTACACGAATTTGATACTCCAAGAAAAATGAGCACATATAACCGTTTCATTTATGCCTGTCAAACCGAAACATTTCTAATGAATTACGATCTATAGAGTTTATGCAGGCTCCCACAATCACATTCATGTCGCGCACCTTGCACAATAACATTAAAGGCCCAACTTTTTCCATACCATCAATATTAAATTGCTTTAACACAATATTGTTCCTCGCGTGCATTATTAATTCAATTACATGGGCCTGGCACACGTATATAAGACCCGTGTATAACCGATCAACTGTTTATCTCGCAACGGGTTGAGTGTTTTTTTTTCTCATCGCTCTTCGCAACTTCAATCGAATATCCTTTTACATAAACCGATGACGGGGCCAGATGAAAATAATGGAAAGGAGAGAAAGAGGAGTGATGTTACCGCGCAATTTACGAGACAATCGAGGACTAATCGAAAAGCCTTTCCTACTCTTACTCCTCTTTATGTGTATATATATGTATTTATATGGTATCTTATAGCGAGGAGCAAAAGTGTGTTCTCGTGAAAGGCCGATTAGAATATATATATAAACGTGTATGTGTGTATAGCGACCGGTTTCATAATTATTTTTCGGGCCACTTGGAGCATCGATGAGCTGACCTTTCTTTCATCGTTACCTGCGCCTCGTCTGCTTCTTCTTCTTCTTCTTTTTGCTTTTCTTGTTATTCGATTTTGCGTAATTAGCGAGCGAAAAGCTATACTATACGTCTGGGGCTAATGGGAATTCAGATGAAGAGGGTCGATAATGTAATTTGAAATCTGCGAAGCTCAAGTCCGTGTGTAACTTTGCCGTTGACACAGTTTTAGCATTCGCATTAGTGGCTTTGTTGCGCTGGAGGTTCGATTTACTCCTTTGCCCATTGACTTGAAAGCAGCTGCAAACTTCTATAGGTACCAAATCGAAGAATAGGCTATAATCAACATTTCATTTACTTCTTACAGTATAACCTAACAATTTATCCATATTTCAATGGTTTGAATTGTTATCCTTGTTATTACAAATATAGATTTATAAGTCACCGCATAGAAAGTCTACTTAATAAGAATAATATTGAGTGCACACATATTAAGCAGCGCTGATTGTAAAATTATTATTGCAACGAAACAAATTACTGCCAATTAATATAGGGTAAAAGACAGAAGATTAATTTACCATGTACTTTTAACGACAGCCAAAAAATTCATTAAGGTAAAAGCCCGTCGCTCTAAAGAAACTCTATAAAGGATGAAAGTAGAAAACATCAGAAAACGTGGAGGACGAAGGAGAAGAAGAAGAAAAAAAAACGAAACTGAGAGGAGAATGAAACGCGGAGAGATACACAGTATGGGCGAGGAGAAGTTTTACGCGCGACTTGACATATGCCACGCGGCGCGTTGCCGCCGGTGAAAGGAAAGAAGAAGCGCATTGTCCATGGCGAAGCCTTCGCGAAGAGCTTTCCCTGCCTAAGGCCAAGCACCTCGGGGGAATCTTGATGTGGTCGCCGATGAGAGACCTCGAGTGGCACGTGTCGCTCCATCTGGCGGACGGTTGATCAAGTTCCTTACCGATTTCTCTCGATCGATTTTAACGATCGAGACGTTTTATACTGCGCGTCGGTTCATGTGCGTTATTGACTGGACAAAATAAGTTATAAATATTTCAATTTCACGCTGTTATAAATATTCCAAGATTATCTCGTAATTGTTAATAAAATGTTATCAGAACTTTTTACACTCTAAAAGTAAGGATTTCCTAGTAATGTTAATAAGTCTAACAAGTATGCGATAGACATTCTAATAATTTTCATAAAATTGAAATATTTGAGACTAGTAATTTAGTAATAAGTATAAGGTGCTTAAACGAGGTTTAATACATTTCATAAAATAGGATGGAAGCTGTAGGTAATTAAAATGGTACTAATCATTAATTATTGTCTTGCTTGATTATTTTCACATCAGAATCAGTTGATTTCACACGTATATATTATTCATATTAGCCATTCATTGGATTATTGTAAGTAAAGGCATCGTCAGGATCCATATTTGGCATGTAAACGCCAGAAAAGTTCATGCAGCGACATAAATTATCAAAACAAATCCCTGCATTACCTTGGGTTGCTTTGCAATATTGTACGCACTCCTTTACGTTACATTGCGGAATTGTTCCTAGAAACGAATATAATAGTTAAAATATTTCGAAACGATTAAAAATTTGTGTTGATTTATTATTCAATCGAGTAGAAAATACCACACAGATCTAATGAAGTCTCACTTGAAATTTTCGTTTACGAAATGTCACGAATATTTTTACACGGAAAGTATATTAAAAAGAATCTAGCTTTATAACAGTAGAATAATCTGCTATTATTTTATTACTTCGACGCAGTTATGTGAATACGGAACAGCTGATAATTATTTATGTCATGCTTTGGAATAGAAAATATTCTATTCAAAAATCTGTTACTTTATCCTTTCAGACTATTTTTATACTAAAGAAATAACAGACATAGAACGTACCTGTATAAGCAGTAACATAGGTGACAAGAAATAAGAGGGTAAACACAAAAACTTTCATTTTCGATAAAAAAGACGAAATTCTCAAATATTGTAGAATGATTGATTGAAGCACTTTGATGAACTAACTAAAGAGAGTTATCAACTGATCGCATCATCGGAATATTATGTTCTTATCCAAGGTCATAAGATCAATGCATGACTACGAGAAATTAGTTGGAGGAAAATGATCAAATGAAAATATTATTCGACATTTGTACTCAATCATAGCATTTTGTAATAATTTGCTGAACTTTCGAAAAATGTTTAAGTTTGCAATTTACGAATTTCCCTGGGGTAATATTAAATAATAACGCTACTTAAACTCTGCAGCGCAAGAGTCCAATCACAGAAATGAATATCAGAGCCATCCAAAGATTCGCGAAACTTCAATATTTACCGGTAACTAGTCGTACAGAGTGATTAATTTCATGTTTTCCGCTCTATTACAAATCATTCCTTTTCGAATGTTTACTTCTCGTGTTTACTTTTCATTTCCTAACCCTTCCTATACTTATTTTCTCTTTTGCGATTCTACTTTCGCTTTTTTCTTCCTTTCGCGCGTCCTTATACAGCTTCGGAATTCTCAAAAGTGGGAACGGCATGAAGGTGCACGTAATTAAAGCGCCGTGGCCCCATGACTACCTTTAATTTTTTCCTACTCCCTGAACTGAAAGCGTTTTATTGCCAACGCTCTCTGAGCCACCACTTTTTACGCCATTCCCCCGCACTCACTTCTCCAACTCGCTTTTATGAAGCCCATACGGCTTTTCTACTTACCTTCCATCAGCTGTGTGTTTTTATGTTACTCGCCGGCATTGCACTCAATTACATTATAAATTTGAAAATACCAAAAGTTTAAATCACCCATGGAGCATGGAGCATTAATAATTTTATACATTTCATTCTTATAATAAGTTCGAGTTTCAATCGTAAAGGTAATTTTTTTTCTTCTTTAATCTTATCTGAATTTCACTTGAATTAAAATTAATTTAATTATACCTTTGCGTTCTAGATAATGGGTTGAATATAATTTTATACCTTGGGGGCATAAAGCTAAGTCTAAAATTAAAAGCATTTCATTTTTTTAAGCAATAAATATCTCAATAAAGATGTCCAAATTAAGATATTCGCTTTTCAAAAAATAGAGTTTCTCATATTTTTTTTTAACTTAGGAAGTTTTAGCTTTCGACCTTTAAATGTTTTATATCTACATCTGAAACAAAAGTAGATTTATCTTTATTTTTATCTTCATGTGGGTTTCTCACTATATTTTTGTTAAGATTTCAAAGCCTCTATGCTACAAAATTTACTATAAACAGTAATTTTCTGTTCTCACAATTGTCGATTGCAATGGTGTATAATTTTTCGCAATGATATTTCTTTTTCTGTACTAACACTACCTCAATACTTTTGTAAACAGCCGATACTTTTGTGAGAATAAATGATTAGCATTTTATACCCCGAACGAGCAGAGTTCACCCGCGGCGTTTATCTTTTGGTTTATTATAACGCACTCGGCGCTAAAAAACGATGCGACCCCCAAAGCAGTATCAGTAGTATCAGCTCGCACGAGCAGCGACACGTGAATCGTAAAATTGTGGTAATTCCAGAAGATGGGCGTTTTGCACTAGGGAGTAAATGAGACATACAGAGAGAAAGAGAGAGGAACACTATGGCTAGGCGCATTCGCGTGTATTCTGGGTACACACACACACACACACACACACACACACAGCGTTTACGAGGGTGGACGTACCGCCGTTAAGCTGCGACAAAATCGAATCGTAAAAGTCGCCGCGGACCATTCGGCCCATTGCTGCGCACAAACGCGAAATGGTACTAAGCACGTGCGACGCGCGTGAGTGTGTCTCTTGCGTGACGTCCATGTGTATATATATAGGGATGCCGCAGCGGCAGCGTTCGCGAGATGCATCATAAATTAATGGATTGATTTCATGATGTCGCCGGATAAGGGGGTTATTTATGAGCTAAGGGTTTGACAGTGATGGGGAATTGGCGCGTGCAGCCCGATTCAACCTGGAAAATAACGATGGAATTGAACTTGAGCTTTGAAATTCGCGGATATTTCTGAAGTTCTTTTTTTTTTTTGTTATTCTTAGAAATGTCAAAATTACATAGTGCATTCTTTTCATTTAATACATTTTATGGTTTCACATTTTATACTGTACAGTACTTTATAAAAAGTAATATGTATATACATATTTGATCTATACTGAGTAAATGGCACCAGCATTAATATTGCATTTTTAAAAATTTATAATCATAGTAATACATTTGATTTTCCATACATCGTCGGTTTCAAATGATATTGCGCATTTCGTTACACGTGACGACGCTGCTGCTAAGAATTCCGGAGACGGAGAAAGGGCACGTGAATTCATGTTGTATTGATTGTGCAGACGAAGGATGCGAATCGCGAGAGAGAGAGAGAGAGAGGGAGAGAGAGAGTAATAAGGGAAAGAAGAGACCGAGAGACACAGAGCCACACGGGCGAAGGTTAAGTTCGGGAATTGGCTCTTTACTTTTCTTAGTACTCGATTTGGAAATCTCGGAAGCTATACGCTCGGAATGTTTCATGTATAGCGCAGTCTCTGCAGTTAAATTTGAATTTGCTTCTTCCCTCCTCCTTTGAACTAGTTTTACGACAAGCTTCCCTCTCTCTTTACAAGTTTCATGCACGGCATATAATTACATTTTTTCTGCATCGAACTGTATGAGATCTTGTTCGTACGCGTTCGTGTATAGTTTACAGATAAGTTGATGTTCACTTTTTTATTTGCGTGAAAACAGATTGATGTAAAAAGAAACGAATGGAACCTCCCAAGGATCTTTACACATAAATCAGTATTTTATATTCTTCAAAAAATAATGTACGATAAATCTCTTCAACGTCATTAATTCAAACTTACGCAGTATAGGTGTGAGATCGGGGTCGCGTGTCTTACACGTTACAGAGTACAAAAATAAAGATGTTTAGAGAGCTGAAACAATTTCATGTAATCCCATGAATTGTCTATACTATCAGAAAAAATGGATTCAGATTCATTCATGAAACAGTGGGGCTAGTAACTATATACATCAGAATAAGATATGCCGACACTATCTCTAATTGCATGAGAGATGGAAGGAAGATCAGCGAAAGTCCAACAATGTTATCGGTCGATAGTCTGCAATGCTGGTATTGTATACTATTTAAGAGACATTACGTAAGTTATCTTTCACATTTGTAAAAGTAGGAATCTTTAATAACAATATTTTTGATACTGCTATACTAAAAGTACAATTCTTAACTTTTATTTATTTTCCTTTTTTTCTTTTTGTCGGGAAGGATGAGACAGTTTTATGCGACAGATAAGCCAGTGGCCAGCGAGTGTGACTATATGCTCAGTTTTTGACGATGAGGCAAAATGGACTTACTCCGAGTTCACGTCGAGCAAGTCCGTTATATTTCAGCTGACAATCCTCCTATTATATATTCGGGAGCTGTCGAGGCGTGACTTGGCTTGGTCGTTGATGGCGATCTTACGCGGATCAACGGATATAGTCTCATTCGCCAGGACCACAATTTTAATGCAACTGGTGCAAATTATACCTACAATGTTTAAATTCTTGACAGTTCATTTGCCTGAATCAGTGCTTTGTTTTAGTTATTGATTTTTTAACCTTAGTACAAGTCCTTACCCAAAGATTTCCAAAATTATACGATCCTGATCCATATACTTTGATCAATGGGTAATCTAAATACGAATTTGTGATCGCGCAAGCTTCGTTTCACGTTGCGCTCGTGGATTAGCTTAATGTTGATGGATGACCAAGATACTGCACTTTATAATGGATATAACATAATCACGCAAGTTACGATACTCTATGATAATTTTCCAAATTTATAAAATCCTATACCAAAAAAATTTCAATTTATCCGGGATGTGTGGATCGAGCCCTCTTGCTTCTCCTATTTCGGAGATTTTGATTTCAAAACGGTATACACATTCACACAGGTTACCGTACCCACATGTAGTCGGCTGTTCAATCTCTCGAGGTATAACATTGTCACAATATTGTTATACAAGATTCGCCAGGTTCAAGAGTATCGCATAATATAGTCTCTGCAATTTCCGAGAATACTGTAACACGAAGCATTTCTTCGCCGTTATATTCTATTAATTTTCAAGGCAGAATATTTTCTCCTTGGGCGGTACTATATATATGAATGAAATAACAGGATCTTGATAATACAAAGTAAATTTCATTAATATACTTTTCTGCAATATTCCATTCTAATCAATTACGATGCAATATTGTTTCGTAAAGTTTTTGGAATCATCATAGGCGGCTATTAAATTCACTTCTGCGCATATAATATGCTCGTTACTTTACCATGCATGTTATCTTGCTCACAAGTACGGAACAAAGCGATCGCATATAGATCCAGAATCAGTGCGCACGCACATATATAAGAGGACGCTCATAAACTCGAGAGCAAGTGCATAAAAGCTCCGAAACGCTATAGGGACGTATGGAAAAAGAGTTGTGCAGAAAGGAGGAGCGAGAGAAAGTAGAGAGAGAAGGAGTAGTGGGAGAGCGAGGCAAGTACACAACGCATGCGCATTAGAAAATCTTGTCGTGAGCTATACGCGCCATTATCTGTTGCATCTCTCGCCACCAGCTGTTTCGTTTCTCCCTCTCCCTCTCTCTCTCTCCCTCTCTTACTCAATATATATATACATATATATATATCTGTTGCTCTTCTCTCGGCTGGGTTTCTCGGGGCTCGACGAGGCAGCAGCAGCAGCTGCAGTGCCGGGCGCTCGATACCGCACCGGATTATTTCTGCTCGCCAAACTGCCCTCGACGCAACGCCGTTATACCGTTGCATGCGATGCATTTTTAACACTCCCAGAAGCGTATTGACCGGCATTAGTGCGGGGTGACAGCGATATAAAGGGAGATAGGAAGTAATAGAGCGAGAGAGAGACAGAGAGAGAAACAGAGTGCATGTGTAACCCTGGCCTGGGGCGGGAAACAAAAAGGTTTTTTCTCTCTCTTTGCGCGCGTGTGATGTAGAGAATTGGGTACGGAACACGCGTGGGGATGCGAAATTCGGATATATATATGTTTTGCGCATCTTCTAGGATTTTATACTTCTCCGAGCCACATCGAGGTTTCCGGGGGGGTATAAACTGATATCCGTCTTGTCCTTGATGCGCGACTCGAGGCGGCTATACTGGCCGCCGAACATTTTACTACCTATTTTATTTCCTTCCGTCGACGCTATACGCTAGACTTCCTTTTGTAACTTGTATCGTATGAAATGTTACATTAAAGATTTTTATGCCTTCCGTCTTTTCTTTTTTTATTCAGCTAGTTTATTTAATTCTTATCCCCCGTAAAAGCTAACTAGAATGTAAAAACTTTAATGCCTATTTGTATTAAAGACTCGGCCTTTTTATTAATGTATAAAATGGACTTTCTCATTCATAAAAGCATGAAAATGGATATACAGGATAAAAGCAAAAGTGTTGATTGAAGGTTAATCGATATTATGGAGTGGTAATACAAAAAAGGCGTATAAATAGTTTTTGAAAAAATAAGCACGTACAGCTACTACAGCAGATCCAGTAAAAAACAGCTGAAAAAGAATTTTGGTTAATACTATATATCGATCGCTGCTTACAGTCATAATTTTTCAGATCGACAATTTATTCTTGTACAAAAGCTGTACACATGAATTTAATATTGGCAAGAATTTCGACGTAAAAGTCTACTAGGAAATTTAATATAGAATGGCAAAAAAATATCTATAAGCATCATAGTGCAGTGAAAAGACACGATAAAAGGGAAAAGAAATTTCAGATGTTAGAAGTGTATCCCACGCGTATTTTTTATGCAAAGGTGAGTTTTCCCACCCACGAGGATCCTCGATTAAGTGATGGGACGCGAGAAAGAAAAAAGGGACAGGAGAATGGACGCGAGAGAAATGCGATGAAAAAGAGGAGCGAGAGAAACGCTTCAGAACGAACTCCACAAAGTGTTATTATTACGTGTAGGCGCCGCAAGCTTCTCGCTTAGATTCGACGTAATGAGGCATTATGCTACGCGTCTATGAACTAAAATGATTTTTTTTTCTCACTCCTTTGTATATTCTATCGCATCGTATTTTTATACGACAATGAGGAGCGTAGATTACAGTATTCAAGACTGCGAAGATGTGCTTTTGAAATTTTTGCATATAAAAAAAAAACTGGAAATTCGAATTTGTAATGGACATTCTAAAAGAGTATCTTGCAGATTGCTTTTGAAGGCCTTACGATTGTATACATCTTTGTACCGTGTATTTGGTAAGATCCTGTTTCAAGATCAAGTTTAAGGACATGAAGAACGCAGGGCTATTATTTCCCGAAAGCTTGCAGTTTCGCAGTGCCTTATCTCGGCGCCGCAGTATCATTAGCAGGGGAAACACTTAATGCATATTCAAGACTCTGCCTGATGCTGACTATTCATTTTCCCATATTCCAGAAAAGTAGTTTATATCACCAGCATTCTAATGCTCAAAGACTAGAGTTCTCCAGTTTTCATAAAGAACAGATTTATGCTAAACGACTCGAAATTACATTCAGACTCGAAATCGCTAGATTTTCTTTAAAAGAAAATTAAAGGTGTTGACTGTATAAGTCTAGAAATTAATTTATCCTTGGGAAATAAACAATTTCTCTTTTATCGTAAGTTGAAAAAGAGTAGAAAATGATAAATTACTGTCATAATACTGATTTCTTATCTTATTCATAAGTTATTCATTTATGAACGTTCCATATTATTCTCGGTTTGCTCGTTTTCAAAACTTTGAAAGCTTTGAGAAATGTTTCATTTGTCTTCTTAATGGGTTTAGCTAAACGATTAATAATCAAAGTTTCATAAATAATACAACAATACAATTGAGACATATTTATACTTAGGGTATATAATCTACAATCTTTTCGAAAGTATTGATCGGTAATGTCACATAATGTCTAACCTGTACATCTCGTAGGAACTGCGTATCGACAAATTCTAATATGAAAGATTCATCTCGCACGCGATGATTAGAAACAATGTAGGTCAGTGTTTTCAGGTTTCGTGCACTTAAAGGCCAATGTTTTTGTGAGTATTGTGCACTTGGCTTTTTCATGGCGTATATACCCGGGCATCTGTTTGTTGCGAGCTTGTACGAAAATGACAAAACCTTTATTGTAGATCAACGTGCAATACTGAATAACAAGTGTCACAGAAGTTTTTTATTTGCAAAGCTGAGAAGTTCGTTTTATTATATAATAAAATACATCTTAACGTTAGAATCAAGAAATATAATACGGAAAATGATCAATCGGTATTAATGAATAAACTTTTTTCTTATATACACTGCGATGTAAAAATAATGCTTTGTTAGCTCGATATAATTGAAACATATATAGGATTACATTTATATTTCAAGGTAGATTCTATGATGTAAATGAAAGATAAATTTGGCTTATCAAACGTATCATCTAACCCTGAAAAATTATGGTTCTGTTAAAAATAGTCATGCAAACTATGCTTGAAATCTGCCAAAATTAAACTTATTCAACTTTTATACGTAACATCAAAAAATTAAACATTCTACTATACCATCTGTAACAATTTAGAGTACCCAAAAACCTATCAATTATACTACAGAACGAAACGAGAGTTTAAATTAAAAAAAAAGAGTACGTTTACAAATTGTAAAAGCTGCGATAAAAAGAATTTTTTGCCAATTTCAAAAACAAAGCGAAATTGAATATATATATATACGTCAAAGGCGGCAAGTTTCATCGTTCTTTATGTCGCGCCTTTTAAAATATTAAACGAGCATTTCGCTTGGGCCCTTGTATTCACCGTAGGATGCTTTTCTCGCGCCTACCGCGCTTTCACGCATCCAAGTCGATATAAGTATCCCAGGTCGCGCGTAAGGTGTTCCATCCCGCGAACTCCCTTATACACAATTGGCACGTGGCCCATCAAGTTTTACATCGGCCTGTTGTATTTTTAACGTCGATAGGAGCACCTGACCGTATACAATGTCCCTGCAATCTCTCTCACACTATCGCCTTTATATCCCAACCCCCAGATAATTGCCATTTAAAACTTTAATTATCAGCACCGCGGACCTTTGTGCATACACCCATAACTTTAAGCATAAAGCATCAGCGAGTAAAATTCGAAGAATAATACGATCTCCAACCTTGGGAATCGTATCGTTAAGCTGCATTTAGTGGATGCAGCTATGTACAACATTCGTGAAGTATTCATCCGCTAAAAGATCATCTTCGAAATTGTAAGATGCGAAAAATTTTCACTCGCGCGGAACAGATGTAAAAGATAATTGGGGCCTGCAGGTGAGAGCGAAATTGAGAGCCTGCGGCAGGAGCAGCAGCAGCAAAAACAGCCCTCACCCCGAAAGGCTGAGCAGCCGACGAAAGTAGGTGAAGTTCGCGCGTCGAGGCCTATATGTGTGTGCACCAGTTGTGCGAGAGCTGAGCTGGAGGCCTGGCGAGAGTCAAGGTTAATGTCATTGCCGCGCGCGCACTCGGCTGAACATCGCATCACCTCCCCCACCTTTTGCTAGATAAAACGGCCTCCTCTCATATTGAAATAATAAATTACTGGCTCTATGGGTATATGGTGTTTTAGGTGTTCTGCGATATTGGGGAGTTTGCAAATTCTCGATCGGGCCGATCATTAAATGAGTTTGCTGGAG
Organism: Megastigmus dorsalis; assembly: GCA_900490025.1. Taxonomy (NCBI): domain Eukaryota; kingdom Metazoa; phylum Arthropoda; class Insecta; order Hymenoptera; family Megastigmidae; genus Megastigmus; species Megastigmus dorsalis. The sequence continues at coordinate 51,405 of UELU01132564.1, forward strand.
AAGAGTAGGCGTATATACCTGATATACCTGCAGGGCCACTTTCCTGAAAACAGGTATGGGTTAACGATAAGAAGAGAAAAACATCCTATTTTAAGTTACTTATGTAAATTGTTTCTATATATATACGAGTTATAATCACATTCTGCAGGTGATCCCCGCTCGTGCGATAAATAACTGGATGCGCGGTAAGTCGCTTCTTTCGTCTTACCACCCAGAATTTCCTTTATTAATATTTTTTAGATTTCTAATTTTTATTCGATGAATGAAATATGTATAATAGCTAGATAAACATTTTCTTTTGTACGTAAAGGTCTTTCTATTTTGCGAGGTTTCTATATTTGTATTTCTCTATAGAAGCTATTTATTACCAACCGATATAAAGACATTTTGCTATAAAAAAGGTACAATGACGGTCGATACAGGGGAATATTTCAGATTTAAATAGAATTTTATAATGTTATCTTATTATAGCTGTGACAACAAAAACAGTATGCTATTGACTGAGACTTTTTTTACTTTTCTTCAAATTGGATTTTATTTTTCTGTGTTGAAAAGCTTGCACTTATCTCTATTTTCTACACCCCACGCATTTGTCGACTTTATGTAGCGTGGTCGTGGAGAGTTTGTAGGCTTTCATATGGCTATCTAAGTGTTTTTTTGGTAGCAGTTCAAATGGATGTTTTTCTTCCAATTGTATGCTCGCGAACAAGTTTGCTCGTATACAGACATACCTGTACACGGTTTTTTTTCTTGTCCTTTTCACTTGCTTACATATTTCAACGCACATTTCCTTACTCACTTATGTAGCTGCTTCCGTCGTTCATCTTATACGTATCTTCGCAGACGCGACATTTCCCAAGGTATTTACAGAGAAAAATTTTTCTTAGAGTCAATGAAGGTTTTTTTGCTGGTACATGATGGAATTATTTATTTGATTGAAAGAAATATATTTTCGATCTAAATAAAGTTTAATTGAATATATTAATTGATGCTTAAATAAAAAATTATATTATTTGAAATATGTCAAAAATAAATTTCTTCACAACAAATAAATAAATTCTTTACTTTCTGGAAGTGTAAACATTACTCACATTCAAAACATATAACTTGTATATACTTGTATACACATTTCAACTGAATACGTTATACTCGCTATCATTCTATTGTCTCAGGTGCATTCACTTCGCTTAGCCACAATTTCTATCTATTCTAGTACTTGAATCATGTCACTTTGATCTGAAGCTATATTTCTCGCAGGCTTTGATAATATTATGCATTAACACCTTCAAGTTCCAGTTGTATATACATATATATATCCAGTCTTCCAAGTTTTATAAAAAGTGCATATGCAAGTTACGGTTACATTTCGTTATGATTACCGAAGTTTTCTTGCGGTTCCAAGACTTAAACACCTTGAACATACTTATGTTTTTCGACTAAAAATGTTGTTCAGGATGTAAGTAATAATTAGTAATTGTGTACAATTTTATATGTACAAAAGAGGAAGAGGAAGGGGGGACAGCTAGAATTCCATTTCATTTCGTTCCAGGGCCCGGCATAAAGAGATTGTAGGTTTATGTCGTGGAAATGAAAGGCAACCTTATTCCGTTGATGATAGTTCAGTTGATGCGCAAACAACTAAGAGAAGAATCGTCTCCGTCGTTGAAGCGACGACCCCGGTTTGCACGTGACGTCAGTCAAAATTTACTCTCGTTGTCTGTTACAAGCCGTGGGAGGTCTCGTGTCAGCAGCTCGCGGTTGAAGGGTGCTCTCGGAGACAGGTATGAAAAGGTGGTATCAGTAAGTGCTATATACCGGATGCAGACTCCGCTCGTTGTCTTGGCCAGCAGGTACCTATACATACCCTCGGGCTTTCCTTCCGTTACAAATTAATTTTGGCTTCTAAAGGCTTGGGCAAACGATGGGTTTAACCCTTGAGCTTGCAAAATGCACAGTTTCCGATGGACGCAGTTTCCTATTACTTGGGTTTTGAAGTTTCAGGACGCAACTATATAGGTGTGCAAAAGGTTTCTATTACCAACATAACCGGATTTTTCCCATCGATTTGTGTCGAGGTGTATACCGCTATTACATCGCGCGAACCGTGAGCGTTGCTAACAGTATAGATTGCACGCTCTTTCTAGAATTACTCCTTATCCGTGATGTAACTGTCTGATACCAGTTTACAATTTTATTTTATTTATCTCGTATATTAATAACGAGAGGAACGTATGATATAACCGATATTTCCGCAACTGACAAAGCCAGAAACTTAAAACTATATATAATATAAGTCGACACAAAGCGTCGAAACAATGCATCGAACAAATCCGAATTAACGATGAATGCTCTTTCGTGGAAACTTTTGAAAATTATTGCGCATTCATAGCAAAAAGAATAGCTCCCCCGCGTAATTTGCGCCTTGGCGTAGAAGGATATACACAAAAAAGGGGAAGTTTCCCGCCCACGCGCGCGCGCAAATGAAATTTCACAGCGTGAGTAATTTGCGTTCAGCTCGCGGCAAACTTCTGTTTCGCCCCTCGTCGTTATGATAATTTGATTTTGCTGGGCACGAACCTTTTCTTCTGGACGAGAGAATGACGAAACAATGGGGCTATGGTTCTCGTCAGTTCCTACGCTTGTTCTTACACCGCGAGGACTTTTAAGATGTCGAGATGTAACGCGCTGGACGGGGACTGGCGTCCGGGAAGAATTGCAACTGTTTTATACGATAATGTTATATATGTATATTTTATCGTTTGATAAACTAATTTTGAAACTATTATAATAAGTATGTTTTACTTGATTTTGACTAAAATATTTCAGTTATGGAACATGTAAACTACACTGAGAGAAATTGTCTTAGAAAGATTCTAAAAAGATTCTAGAAAAAGTACTATATTATTCATTAATTTGGGGACAGACTTGAAGTTTAGGAAAGAATCCAAGAAAGTATAGTAATTTTTATTACGGAGGTCTAGCAATGTGAAAATCGAAATTTAAAAATTTATTTTCTCTTCCAATCTCTTTTAATTAATTAATTTATATGATTTTATGTTAGATTTTAGATTTTATTTCGGTTGTACAATTTAAAGAATATTTTTTAAATAAATAATATTTTAGAAAAAAACTTTACCCCGATGTGGATTCGAACCCATGTCCTTCTGCATACGAAGCCGTGCACTTATCCCGACTAGAAATGATTTCAAGGTAAATGTTAGGCCCTGGTAAGGTGCCTGCGAATTATTATATGGTCCTTAGCAGGCACCTGATTAGGCCCTCAAATGGCGTGTAATGGGGCGATTATCAGGGCC
>UELU01132566.1:5618-51059 GCA_900490025.1 Megastigmus dorsalis
GGGGGGGGGGGGGGGGGGGGGGAGGCTCGGGAGATAGATACACGCGCGGTAGCGAGGTCAGCTGCTGCTGTTGCTCTTGCTCCTGCTGCTCCTGCTGGCGCGTGTTTCCGCGTTCGTTCGCTGCTGTATACCGGAGCTCGGCCGAAAAATCGCTGCGCGCGCGCTCACCGCAGCAGACGATGACTCGGAGCGCGTGGGCGACGAGCTCCACTTGCCGCTCAACCCGAGAGAGAAGAGAGAGAGAGAGAGAAACGTGGGTGGGGGGAAGGACGAAGGAGCGACGCTTGGCACTTGCGTTAAGCCTCGGACGATGGTAGCACGCCTGTTTACTGCGAGCCTGACTGTATATATACCTCCTCGGTGTGCCTCTTTTTCACCTCCTCTCTCTCTCTCTTCCTCTTTCTGCGTGCGCGCGCTAGCGCCAAGAGAGAGAGAGAGAGAGAAGCCAATGATAGTTAGAGGGATGCGCACTAACGTTCGGCATGTGTTTGCTTTCGAAATTTAAATTGTCCTGATGGATGGATGGGCTCGTGTACCGTGGGCGGAGAAAAATTCTCCGATAGATTTTATCGTTTTGCCCCAAGGATATTTGTCTTAATTAATTACGCCGAGTCCAAAGAGTTTGTCCGGTCAAGTGTATATGATTCGGTATCGACAAGTTATTGTATTATTAGTTTACGCTATACATATATTGCTCGTGAGGCATAATTTTGCAAATTATTTATATCTATAATTCTTTAGCTTAATAACTATAAGCTTGAAGTTCGATCAAATAAAATGAATTATGCAAATTACGATTTACGCGGTCAGTATGAATGTAATTAAATCGAATGTAGAACCATAATCTTGAAAAGCTATAACGTATTATTCATCGGTAATTGAATTAGACTTATCTATAAATTTTTAAATTGTCACGATAAATATTTTGATACATGAATTCGAATCGATTTTAAACTTTACAACTACAAAAGTCTGCAAACGTTTGTTTCAATTTGCTACGTATAAATATAGAATCTCAATGATTTTCGTTAAAAAGAAAAAAAAATCTATAGAGACGAGAAAAAGTAAGATTGGAAGCACTGCAGGATCATCCTCCTTTTTTCGTCATACTCAAACGCAAAGGCCTTTGAAATAGTTGTATATGCGAGGTAGTAGTGGTTTTAGAAAAGCCTAGGCAGGCCGGCTTTACATGCTGAACCGTTAAAATTGACGTCGTTAGCGCTGTGACGACGCTCCAATTTAAGGTGAGCTTCCGGTCTGTGTCTAGCGTCTTCATTGTTCCTTTGTCTGTTTCGCGCATCCTGGAAAGCGACGGCAGCGGCGGCGAAACTCGTTACGTTCAAAATCGCTTCTAAATGGTGAAGGAGCGCAACATTAAGGATTCATTGGACTTTCGCTATGCGCGCTCAGCTGTCGTCGCGCCGGCGGCTCACTTTGAATTTCCGTTCATATATATATATATATGTGTGTGTATAGCTGGACGCACACTCCGCGTGCCGCATTCAGGGGATATTATTCGCTTTCTTTCTCTTTTTTCCCTAATCGTTCCGATGATCGACCAACGACCCACATCTCCACGTACCAATTATATTTCTACATACTACATTATAAACATATGCTCCTACCGATCATTGCACGCGATAAATCTATACAACACGCTAGAGCTATTTGGGATATGGCACATCGAAGTAGCATGAAAACAAAAAAAAGAAAAAATAGAAAAAGTGGACTGACCTCATTGATCTCGCTCTCCAGGTCCCTGGCACTCCTGGCACTCCTCAGCTGATCGCCGCGGTACTCCCTGTACCTCATGGTGACCTCGTCGTCCGTCAGGGCCCCGCTACTGCTGGCCCTCATGTTCTTCTTGTTCTTCTCCTCCTTGGCCTTCTTCTCCTTCTTGCGGAAGAGCTCCTTCACTTTGCTCATGGTGCCGCTCTTCTTGGCCGCCTTCTTCTCGTACTTCTTAACGTCGGCCCCGGAGGGCGGCTTCGACGTCAGGGGCTGCGAGCTCTTGTTGCTCTCGTAGTACATGACGTACTTGTCGTAGCGACGCTTGTCGGCCGGACTGAGGTTCATGTTGCGATCGGTGTGCCGGCGCTCCTGCTTGATGAACTGCATCGTGACGAAGCCCTCGTCCTCGGATTCGAGGTGTTCGCGCCTGGAGTCCGCCTCCTGCGAGTCCCGCCTGTAGTCGTTCTCGATCCCGGAGTCGGCGAGCCGATCCTTGCGATCCGGATCGCTGAGCCTGGTCTCGCGGTGGCGTCGCTCGCTGTAGCCCCGGGTCTCGTGTCTCGTGTGCCTGATCTTGTTCTCGTGGTGGACCCTCGGCGGCCTCTGGGGCACCTGGTCCTCGAAGGTCTCGAGCCTGCCCTTGGTCGACTTGCTCCTGGAGCTGTCCCGCGCGTCGCTGTCGTCGAGGTAGTCGAGCTTGTTCCTGGACCGCCTCATCGGCTTCTTCGGATCCTCCTCGATGATTCGCTGATGATGCTCCTTCCTGATGTTGCGCGAGGACTCGTTGGCGTAGCGCGACGAGTTGCCGTGGATCGAGTCCCTGGCCGTGGTGTCCGAATCGTAGCGACTAGAGCTGTAACCGTTGCGGTCCGCGCGAATTCGCGGCGGGGAACTGTCGTAGTCGTCCTGAGGTCCGTGCTTGCTCGACAGGTACCTGTGGGTCGTTCTCGTCTCCTTGTAATACTTGGAGGACTCCAGCTGGCTGTTGGTGGCTTGGGAGATGTCGGTGTCGTAATCGTCGTTGGGCCCCTCCCTCAGATCGTCCAGGTGGCGCTTGACGAATGGCGATCGATCCTTGTATCCGTTGGAGGCTGGACTACCCAGAGGACGTCGCAGATCCCTCGCGTTCACGTAATCAGCGGAGGTCAAGTTCTCGTGCGATCTCGTGATGTATTCGCTGCGGAGCGACTTGACCCTCGTGTTCTCACCGACCTCGTCGAGCCTCTGCGTCGACTTGCTCTTGCCCCTCAGCACTTCGAAGTTCTTCTTCGCCTTCGGCTGGTAGATCTCCCTGGTAGGCTTGGAGCGATGATTCTCCAGAATTTCCTCGTTCTTGAAGAAGGAGTGCTCGCCGAACTTCCTGGTCGCCATGGGTGGCGAGGGGATGCTGTTCTCTCTGGTCTCGCGCCTCAGCTGTTCACCCAGCACGTAGTTCGATGCTTTCTCCGCGCCGTTCAATAAGCGCGTCGACTGGAACGGATCGTCCTCCGGACTGGTTCTGCTTCGATCGCTCAGCATGGGCTTGTAGTCGTCGGCATAACCTCCGTGCGTGCGCGTCTCCACGATGTACTTGTCGCCATACTTGTCCGTGCGCGTCTCAACGGTGTAGCCCTCCTTCGGCTGAGGTTCTATATACGCCTCCGTGGGGATCTTGTTGGTGATCTTCTTCTCGTAGCCGTACACCTTGCCGTTGTCCTCGTGGATCTCCTTCTCGAAAATGTATTTCTCGCCATTGCTGTTCGTCCGCGTCTCGCTGATGTAGGTATCCATGTAGCGCTTTGGTGAGGCCACCCGATTCGGGATTACCGGCGATGGTACAATGGGTTTGTCGATGATCTCGTGCTCCGTCTTCTTGGGTAGGTTCAAATTGTTCTTGGCCGCGAACATCTCGTCGGCGAGCAGTCGCGACTTTATCCTCGACTCGAGCAAATCCCTACGGGCGCTGAGCTCCGAGGTTTTAGTAAGACCTGGCCTGTCGTTGATCAGCCTGCTGTTGAATTCGTTGCTGTCCCTCCGCTTCGAGTCCATGCCGTCGGCCCTGCCACGACTCGACGTGTCGACGAATATGGTTGAGGTATATTTCTCCGGCTTGTTTCCCAGATCGCGGTCGATCTCGTCGAACTCGTGGAGCCTCTTGGGCTCGGCGTTCCTCGTCCCGAAGTTGCTCGTCGTCGTCGTGCCGAAATCCCCGAAGTGGGTCGTCGTTTTCGTTCTCTCCCCATCGTATCGCGACTTGAAGCTGTTGATCTCGTTGTTGCGCTGCAGATCATTGGCGTAGTAGTCCGTCCTGCGGTACTCCTTCTCGGCGGGGCTATTCTCCCTGGAAGAGTCCTTCCGCTCGAGGCCCAGACCCTCGTCGCTGTCCGAGTGACTCCTCTGGGCCTTCTTCTTGTCGAGCTGCACCTGGGCGTAGATGACGTCCGTCTGGGGTGGCGGTGGGCTCGACTCGTTCGGCCGGGTGTACGAGAAGGGCCTGTTGTTGTTGTGGCCGAATCCAGGCCCGGGCGAGACCATCGTCCTGGTCAGCTGGGGCGGAGGCGAGCGATCGTTGGACAATCGGTGAATCATCTTGTGGATCGTGGACTCTTCGCAGCGCTGATCATACCTACTGCTATGTAACATGCTTTTGTCGACCCTGTCGACCTCGTCGACGCCCGCGGCCGCCGCCTCTGCTTCCTCGAGGGCGTCGATCCGGATCGGTATGGTCCTGGCGGGAGCGGAGCGACTGGTCCTCGGCGGCGGTCTCGGCTCCCGGTCCTCCCGGTCCTCCCGGTCCGCCTGGTCCTCCTGCTTGGGCTTCTTGGCCTCGGCGCTGCCGAAGTGGAAGGGAGGCTGCTCGAGGACCTGGGGCGAGGACTCGATGATCGGCGAGAGTGGCTTCTTGGCTCGCACGGCGCTCAGGTGCGAGCCCTCGCTTTCGCTGCCGCTGCGCTTGCGGTGCGACCTGCCGGTAGCTGCCGGGCTGCGGTCGCCGGCGTCGCTGTAGCTGCGGCCGAGGGGCTTGGGCGCCACCGGCGGGCCCTGCTTGCGCTCTAGCTTGGGCGAGAAGAGCTTGGCGATTGTCTGCTTGATTTTGCGTGTGCCGGCATCGCTGGCACTGCGCTCGAGGGCCTTCTTCTTGGGCTTGGGGGTGCCGACGAGGTCCTCGTGGGTGGTGGCGCCGATCTCCTCGCTGCGTCGGCGCCTCGGCTCCGCTCCGAGCTCCGGCCGGTGCTTCGACTTGCGCCCGCGGCTCGGTAGGGTGCTGTACTTGCGGCCCGGGTCGTGGGCGTAGCAGTCGACGCTGTCGGCCTGCTGGAGCACGAGGGCGGCCTCCTGGGCGAGGTCCTCCTTGCTGCGAGCCTTGATGCTCTCCTTGCGCACCGGGGTCGTGATCAGCCTACCTTCGCCATCTCCGACGAGGGCCGTGGTGACGTGCGGCGAGCCACGTCCTGCAACATCGACAAGAGAGGCGCTGCCTCGGTTACTCGCACACTTTCAGACAGCTATACTGTACTACAGCTTACCATTTTTTCGCGTTAATATTTTTACAAGCGCTGTAATTTTTAAAAAAATTTAGTAAACAAAGCGATATTAGTAAAAATTTTAATTTTATTCATTAATAACGTATCCCCAAAAGAATCTGTACACTGAAAAAAATTTCTACACTAAAGTAACTGTTTCTTTTAATAGTGCGAAAGAAATATATACTCGATATAAATGTACCCTGTATTGCTATTGAAAAAATATTTACTTGAATGAATGAAATTTTTTTTCATAATATGACCATAATGCAAACTATCTCCGAATGATGAGTCACTTTTAGGAAGTACTAATATCGTTATGCTTATTACATATGTTTCATGTATGGAAAACATGTATTCACAGTGCCGAACTCAAACAAAGTATCGTCAAACTATGATCAATGTGTGGATACACTGTTTGGTAGTTATATGAATTATTTATAATTTTTCTTATAGATTTATAAGTATTAGAGTCAATGAAAAATCAGTTTAGTTTGTGCAGAAAATTTTCTAAATTTTAATGTTGCTTATAAATGGGCCTTATGTTTTGATATAAGCATGATAAACCAGATGCACGCATAGTTTTCCAATACTTGTACATATCGTTATTAGTAGTGTCTATATAATGGCCCATACATTGGAGAAATATATTGACTATAATACAGATTATTTTTCCGCGGGCTATTAAATTTTTCCTGTAAACAACAAATCAATTAAATAAAATTGACTATTTATGTAGGAAGAGAAATTCCATAAACGTTTCTAATTAAGGAGGTCAAATCGTTAAATATTAAACTGCAATTAATTATAATACTTTACGCAGATGTGAAAGAAATTCTTAACATGTTAAATTCTATTTTTATTCTAAAATCAGTCAATGTTTGTGATTCCCAGAGGCCTTTACAATACGGTTGTATTCATGGATCTGGTCACAAGATAATTAATAAGAAATGTATAATGGGGGACGAATTACAAAGATTTATGTGGGTGACGCGATTACAAATGGCCACGAAAAGATGCTAAATTTGTCTTTCCATGGAATCGGGACTGTCGATGAGTCATTTAGAAACAGGTATATGCAGTAAGAAGAAATCTAAATGTGCCTAATTATCGATATGTTAATGCTTTACACACGAATGCGAATATTTTCACTCAATAATAGTTGGCGTTATATCATTGACACAAGATTTACTTAAATTCTAAAAGTACTAGATTTAAATCATCCACATACTTATAGGAAAAAATCACTTGCTCAATATTTAAATTATAATCGTATGAAATGCTCGGTTACAAATGCATCATTGTCAAACGTGAAACAGCAATATATAACATTATACCGATCTGATACATGTATATATTCCTAATGGTCTACTTCTGCCGTATGCAAACCAAGCCGATAGCAGGACCTTTTATATTCTCTCGAAAGTCCATTCAACCTCGCCGCGGTTACTTTTCACGCTGCCTCTCTCGAAAACTAGTTACGCAGGCAAAAACGAAACCAGCATTTTCGAGCCCCGGCTTATAAACGGCACTCGGACGCATGTATAGCTATATGTGCTCTTGCTCGCTCTCTCTCGCTGTCTCTGTTGCAGCTCGCGGCGACAATCGAGGCGCTCGAATCAAGCTTTCACATCGGGATAAGCACGAGACATGCAGACCCCGCTCCAATGATGATAATGGAAATCGCATTCTGCGCCGCGACATGAACACACACACAGACCGAAAGCGCAGCGATTATTCTTTATGCACACGACGCGCGGTTCTCGAGAGAGAGAGAGAGAGAGAGAGCTGAATCGCGCGACACAGAAAGATAGAACGAGCGAGGGTGAGGGGGGAGACTCGATCCATCGATGCGTACTTTATGCTCGCCTATGTCTATAAGTGACGGGTTTAACATTGACGACCTCAATCGGGCTCTATATATCCAGATACCGTGCACTGCAGTGCCAGTGTGTTGTGCGACTTAACCCGAGAACGGGGGAGGAAGAAAAAGCGACCGCGACTTTGAGCGCTAAACGGAAGAGTCCTGCATGTGGTGGAACCTTTCTGTGCCTGTGTGTGTGTGTGTGTGCCATGATCAGTCAAAGGTCATCGGGTGTGTGCACAAGAGATCGCGGTCACCGCAACCCGAGGCAGTACACACATATATATATATACACTGCATCGATGCTCGTCGAGCTGCGAAAGGCGCGAGATGAAAGGCCGATAGAAAGCGAGAGAGAGAGAGAGAGAGAGAGAGAGAGGGTCGGAGCAGGGAAGCATGTAATGTATCAATGATTGCCAAGCCATGAAAGTGCAATACGTCTACTTCCAATGATACGTCGCGCGCTCGCGAGGAATTATGGCCCCGGCCCCCTTGGATTCCGGCTCCTATATATGTAAAACTGCTCGGTTGATGCCGACGATGCTTTGTGCGAGCGCTGTATAGTTACCGTACCAGTACCAGCTTCACAGCGAGCTCCTTTTATGTGTACCACTTCGGGCCAGATATATACGTTTTCCACGACTTTCACGTCCCGCCGAAATGCCGCAGCCGCTGCCGCGATCGACCGGACGATTGACAATTATGATTTATTCGGGAAAATTTATTGCCGTCTACCCTGCGACGTCCAGCGGATATGCATTCGTACATACATTGCAACGATGAAAAAATCCATCTCATTCTCCATTGTGCGGTATACACGCTTTGTATATTCGACGATATGTATAGATGGGCAATCGAAAGCAGGCGGAACACGCGAGTGTATGAGATTTTGCAAAATCGTATAGAAATAAGTGCCAGTTTGGCCTGAATGTCGAGAGAAATCGAAGGAGTATAGAGCAGCAAAGATGGAGGCCTATATAGCAAAACAAAGAGAACGCGAGGAATAATGAGAAGCAGGGGGTTAAAGGAGAGATGAATAGCGAAGAGGGAGAGGGAGAGAGAGAGAAAATCGCCGTCTCCAGTTGGCGCTCAGCACGTTTTTCACGACTTTATTGTTTCGTTTAATCCTCATTTTCTTATAATGAGCCCGAGACGAGCGAGCGAGCGGTCGAGCTTAGGCGGCGGGTGCCTCAAAGGGAATTCTCTCTCTCTCTCTCTCTGAATATATCACACCGTTAAGGAATGTGCACCTTGTTATAAATGTTGCAGAAATTTGCATTTTTTCCCCCCTTTTCTCTTCTCTTTTAGCCGATGGAGAGAGAGAGAAAGAGAGAGAGGAAAATTCGTTATTTTGCACAATATACCGTTAACCCATCCAACTACCTGCGCAGGCTGCCTCTGCGATATACATACACGATTAAAGTATCGCCGCTTTATGTACAATAATTTGCTATCGTTATTCGCCTGCTTTGTGAGACACTCACAATGTTATCGACTTACGCGGGCGTCATTTCAAAGCGAGTTTTTCATCATTTTCTGTTGGAATAGTATCAATCTGTTTATTTCTTTTTCTTTTGCTTCCTCAGAGAGAAAGCTTTGTATCAGTGAGAAATTTTTTTTTCCAAAGATGCTTAATAACATTTTTTAAGACTTTTGAAACAAAAATTTAGTAGTTTGGACACAATTTTTGTTCGTGTCTTTGTGTGCGTGGGTGTGTATGTTTTTAGTTTTTTAATTTTTTTGGTTAAAGGACGTTTAATGTTTAATAAACTTATAATATGCTTTTAAAAGAGCATTAAATTACTTACAATTTGACGCATTATTTTTGAAATTGCTTGCGTTGTTCTTTTCTTATTTCGAAAAATGTCATTTTTTTAAACTATGGTTATAACTTTAGAATTTCTTTATTAATCATTACGAAATTTTATTCAATTTTATAGATTATTGTTAGCATGAATCTGTTACATTTTCAGGAATTAATATTGTATATTTTTTGAGAAATTAACAATATTATGAAAATATCGGTTATCTATCAGATACGATAACGGGTGTAAAACTGCTCAAATCTTTTCAAAATTTTATACATAAATAGCATTTTTGTTCCTTGAGAGCTGTATAATTTTTATATACATTTGGTTAATAAGTTTTGAAGATGATTGAATTTTTCTGGATTTTAAGATTTAAAAAAACATTTATATTTTAATAATGATTTGATGGATTTTGATGTTAAATATCGCATTTTATTTGTAGTTCCTAATACTTTAATAATATAATTTATAGAATTATAATTTTTAAATATTTGGTGAATGAAATTTGTTTAAAAATTTTAGGTTATGTTATAATTAAAGTTTTTTTATATTACTGCTTATAATTAAAAAGTATTATTATTTTTGAATGTAGTAGACTATTATAATTTAAAATATATTTTTAAATTTTAATAACAATAATTGCGAAACTTAAAAAAAGGTTTCTATATTTCTTATATAATTTTTGAATTATTTTTAAATAGCTAAATTACTTACTTTATTTATAAATTATACAATAAATATATATTAGAATAAAACATTAAGTTAAATGCCAGTGCATTGGCAGCCGTGTTTTCGTTACAAAAGTCAAGTATATCGATATAATTCGTGTCTTTGATTGAATTTAATGTTGTATACTCACAATTTATTAAAAGCGTAATATTTTAATGATATAAGTATATGATAAGATCAGATGTGTACTTTCGTATAGAATAGCCTATAGGTAGTTAAGGTCGAGCCTGACAAGACACAGACACACGAGGCTGCAGCCGACTGCAGCTGTATACCAAAGGAAAAATCAAACCTCAAAAATAAATCCGCGCGCAACACATATAACTGGGCAACAAGTGTCAAAGTCGACGCAACGCATACACGCGCGCAATATTTCACGGGTTCGCGCTTATTTTCGCGCCTCGCGACTGCCCATATGCACAGCTGCCATTAGAAGCGGGCGCTGCACGAGCATCGTACCCATACAACACACATAGGCGCGCTTCGCCAATCAACGCTACGCGCGGGCAATTATTTATGCGCGGCGCGATGTACCGCGGGGCCCCCTCATCGACAGGAAATTATCCATAATTAACAGGATCGCGAAAAGGTTTTCCCCCTTGCCGCTGCGGAGGCTGAGCCGAGCGGAGACCCCGCCAAGCCCGTCGACGTGATTTACGGCGCAATAGTCGCAGCTGGAGAGAGAGAGAGAGAGCGCGCGCCGGAGCTTCCCGCGTATATGCTGCAGAGCGTGCGGTATGCGTACGCGTATGCTCCCCCCCTCGTGCTCGGCGAGACGCGCTCTTCCGCGTGCGAGATCCCGGCTGAAAGGAGGCTGAGATTAGCGTACACGAGGCTGGCCGATGCTGCTGCTGCTGCTGCTGCTGCTGCTGCTCTCGGTGCGTGTGTGCGATAACAGCTGATCGCTCGGCAGCGGGTTTCTGTTGCAGGTGAATATTCCGCTGGGAATTCGCGTTGGTTGGGTGATACTGTGTGCGCGGGTTCAAAACAAATAGAGAAACAATGTTTACGCCAACGCAAAGCATGTATAAAGTTATCAGCGTTTTTTTATATTTGTTTTCCATTTTTTGTATATAGATACCTGCAAAGCCTCAATCGGAAATCCTTCAGCATCTTTATAAAAAATTTGTGTAAGAATGTAATTTAGCTTGATTCATAATTTGCACTTTCCTATAGTCAAACTCATTTCTCTCCACCGTATTTATTTCTGTTCGGATCTCGATCTCTCAACCCGCTGACGTATATTTATGTATACATCGAGACCCATCAAAGTTTCTTATTCAGGAATAAGTATCGCTTCATCAAGCGCGCGTCCGTGAGGCTTTGCATCGCGAACAACGGATATGTATAATTGCCATTTAATTTGTGTAGGAAAACAATCTCTCTCTCACTCTCGCTTGCTATATAAATCAAGCTATACACACACACTCGCACATCTCTCCAAGTATATGATTCATAATGGTACTCCATTAAAGCCATCCTCTCCTGATGGTTTAATTTCGTATCGCCTTGCTATAATACGATGGCGAAGCGGGATATACGAAGTCGAATAAAAAAAGAGCCGCAGCTAGACTCTAACAGATTATTTGTCGAGACGTTGATTCAATATTCCATCCATATATATATATATATATATAGGAGATAGACGAAATTACGTCTAAGAGGCTTAGGCATTAAACGGTTGCGCGGCTCCGAGATATACTCACGGTTTCCTTCAACGCCAAACTACACACACACACAGACTACACGCCAGAGTCGCGCTGTAAAATCAACGTCGATTTTGATCGATTACAATCGGCGCGATAATTGATCGGCCCGTTCAGACGCGCGCCGGTGGAACGAAATTTGCTGCGCTCTCGCCGGCTCGGTATATACAGCGCGAGTTTGTCGGAAAAGGAGAAATAAAAAATGTAAGCGGTGCGCTGCTCGCGATTAATAATTATCGAAAACAAGCTCGCGCGCGCGCTTCGGTCTATGTACATGCGCTCGCTCGCATACATATATATAGGACCGATCGTCTCGCGTATATACGCCAAGGTGTATAGGCTACGTGTAGACGGCGAGTGTTCGCACATTACTCAAAGGTCTCGCGGCTGGTATACAGCCGCGGCGGACCCGCGCGAATAATTCATTGAGCGCGCGCCGTGCTTGATCGTTATCCGTCATTCTCGCTGCGCATCTTCTCTCTCTCTCTCTCTTGCCTATGAGAGTCTGCGTGCGCGTGTGTGTGTATACGCGTTTTAAGAATTATTTTGTTTTTCCGCTAGGCTATAGGATTGCCCGCGTGAGCGCGGCGGAGATTCCGTTAGATTGGATTTTTAGCCGAAATTAATTGAATCCGGGGGATGGAAAATTCTGTGCCGTCTACATACGCGGCCTTTTCGATCAAGCGATCTATCCGCATCCGCAGCAATCGGTCGCTCGGCCGCCGCAGAGGATAATTTATCGAATCTGCAATTTTTCGTCCGCATTCCCTTCCAGCTTTACGTAATTATTACTGACGAGAATTGTCGACGAGTCATCGCGCGTAGGCTAATTCATCGATGGTTTGTACAAGTCGTTCGCGACGCAAAAGTAATTGGTTTATAGAGAGAGGATACGTATACTCTCGTAAAAGTATCCCACACATCAACTTTCTATATATTACGCTATTCGAGAAATTTATTATGATCGTCTGCCTTTTATACGTAATCAACCTGCCCAACGCCGTCGATTTACATAATATCGCGTATGCGGAATATTTCTATATAGCATCGAACGATCCGCGAGTAGAAAGCAGCTTATATATATACACACGCGATGAAAAAAGGAAGCGCGCGTATAGTCTGGCGATGAATTAATCACGCGATAAAGCGATGCACGGTGGAAGCCGTAGTAAAAAGTGAGTTATTAATAGGCGTTATATCGGTTTGATATTAAAAGCTTAGATGGGGCAGTAAAGATGCATGGACTAGCTATAGATAAAAGTATATGCCGCGCGATCCATCGGATTATGTTATAACTAAAAATTATTGTACACGGAAGATCATCGGCCCGGACTATTATAACACGTTATTTATGCCCATTTGGATTGTTCCCATTCTTCGCATATGAACAGCTCGTGAAATTCCTTTAATGGAACAAGCGCGTAGGATATATACTCCGTGTGCCAAGTGATGGATTACTAATCCGCACAGGCCATGTATACGAATATACACACGCGTTTATGCTCGCTGTAACAAATAATTCAGCGTGTATTTACCATAATCCCGAAGCTTGTGAAAAACACGTTGAAAAGCAATTTGCGATTCGCACACGAGCCACGACGAGAGCTCGAGAAAACAATCAATCGCCGCGGCGACAAAACTAATATCCCCCCTCGCAAGTCCGTGCGTTGTAACGAGCAAAAAAGCACGCGCGTGGAATATACCTTAATAAGCGCTCCTAGCAGGGATATATTGGGATTGACACGCTCGCTCATTGAAAATCCATGAAAATTACCGTGCTAACGACGACGAGGAGGTGGAAGCCTCCGCCGCGTCAGCTACAGGGGGTGGTTAGAAAAATAAGTCCGCTCGCGCTGAAACTAGAAGAGCCTACGCTCACCTCGCTGGCAGTTTATATATGGAGGCGCTGACTCGATGTGCACGGACACAGAGGTTCGGGCCGCACACCATAGGGCCCCAACGCGTCCTCCTATTCGTCTTGCGGCAATTATCGGCTCGTAAAACGCCCGTAATATCTGGCATTATTCACCGCCGCGCGCTCGCTGGAGCCTGTATCCATTTGCATCGCGGCCGGACGCGAGACTCGCCTGGCCATTCGTGCTGCGGCGTTGCCTCCACTTCTCCCTCTCTCTCTCTCTCTTGGCTGTGCGCGCAGTGACGTTTATGCCAAAGCGCCGGGCCCGGACGATTTTTCATTCCTCCTTATGTTTCCCCCCTCGCGAGCCCGCGTCTCTTCTACAGTGTGCGCGTGTGTTCTCTGTATTATGTAGGCTTTCCTATTCGTCTCTATACCTTATTATGACCCTGCACGCGTAGTAAGGCAGTATATACTCGATATGCGAACCCTGCGCAAGGGCCTCCGGGTGTATAATGGGCCCCACGGTTTACGCGCGTTAACAAGCTGTTTAAATGTAGATAAATCGCTATTCGTCCCTCTTCTCTCGCGGATATCTCCTCTCCCTTTTCCTCAGCGCGCGTGCAACGCTTATTATTTAGATTGTAGCCGGCCGCGCTCCGCGTTACATATAGTTCGTGTGCAATGTACAGTCAATTGGGGCCCGCTTAATTTCGCTTGTGATTTATCCCCGTGTATTTGTTACATTTCGGCGTGTGTGTATAATTGCGAGAAAGTGTATACGTATCGATGAAGGAGAGGGCAATTAAGCAATTATATACCGCGGCTTTATATATAGAATTAGCAATGCAAATCGACGCGGCGGCGGCAGCAGCGGCGGGGCTGAAATCCCGATTGGCAATATCAGATTCAATTAAAAGTTTAGTCCCATTAAGCCGCGGAGCCGCGTGTATATCGATGCTCGCGCCGGCCACACGCATCGCGCGCTTAATCATCGACGTATTCGACGATTTGGATATATATAGAAGCGTTCGAACGTCCCTTATATACGCGGTGAACGACAAAACAAACAATGTCAATATTTATCGAGTCGTTCGTTCGTTCGTCGACGATCAAACTCCCAACATTACGTCAAAAGCCATTCGCCTGCACTTCACAAACTATACGCGCACTTACGCGTACATACAGTTTCCTCGCTATTTTCGCCGCATCAGAGTTCAATTTTCGAGGAGGAGAGAGGCATGGCCACGCCCGCGCGCACTCGCATTATAATTACAAAAAAAAACAAGCAGTGGACCGGGAGCCGGGGAAGTTTTGCGGGACTATACGTCCCCGTCGATCCATTAATCCGGTGCAAGTGTCCCGCAGAAGATATAGCAACTAGGCTCGCAAATCAGCTCGGTCTCGATACCGCCGTTAGTAAGCGTATGATTACGGGGGAGAGGATAACCGATCGCGTTCACGTCGCGAGCGAGAGACGCGTGCGCTCGCAAGCAGAAGCAGCGCCGCCAACTTCCTCGGTCGTATACATAAAAAGGCGAGGCGCAAAAACTGGATCGCGGGAGAGAGCAAGAGCGCGGCTTTAATAGAGCCTACTACATCCCCGCGCGCGCGTCGATTCTCCCGATGCTTTACGATGTCTATCGATGCGCACGCCGATGAATATCTATCCGTCCCGCTCGCTCTTCTCCCTGCTCTCCTATGCCGCTGCCGTTGCCTCCATCGCGAGTATTCCACATTTTTCGCGGCACGCGACGACGACCGGCTTTTTCGTATATATGCGCGATGCACATCTCAATTACCGCGACGCGCGCGGAAAGAGATTCCATCGTGGCCGCGAAAATAGACGAAAAGGGGATTCCCCCGTAGCTGCCGCACGTATGCGCATGCGTCCATCGCGTCGTAACGTATACCGGCATCATCTGGCATATCTATCGCGGCTACCGCGTGGATCGTTTTCAGATTAATGGGACCCGATATACCTGCATCGTTGCGTAGCGCCCGCATTATCCGACCTTTTTTTACGCGGGGAAACGTATATATAGGTGATGGACGAGGTTGATATTGTCTCGATGCTGTAGCCTCGCCTTGTAATTATTTGTATACTGGCTGGGATTGAAATTGGAATATATATAGGGATCCGGTGGTACTGCTTGTCGCATTATGTGCGCAGCAGCGCGTAATGTTTATCGTGTACCAGGGCTGATTCGACTGCGCCTTATATATACCGTTTGATTAATATGCGCGAGCGGTTGTGTGGCGCCGAATGCGTAACGCACGATATTATGCTTATTATGTAGCTACTATGGAGACTTGTCCCGCGTAGCTTGGCAATACCACTCGATCTGCATGTGCCTTCGGTATTGGCTCGTTGAAATATGAATGGACGATCGAGAGCTGGGTATATGTAAAGAGTGTATCGGTCTGACTGGTGAATGCTGCGCGCACGAGAAGTGAAATTCTGTTGTACAATCAGAAAATGTAAATGTCGCGACTGCGTGTACGTACTGCCACATGACCATAATAGGATGGGAGACTATTGGAGTGCTATATTATCATTCGTAAGAACTGTATTACGGTATATAGGGTCTGAAACTCGCGTCCAATTGCGAAGAACTTGTAAAAGCTTTCCTTATCTATAATACATTAAGTTATAAACTCGACTGTATTTTTAGAACTTGGGTAACATTTCGTACCGACTGTATGTAAACTGTGGATTCTTAAACAGGACTTTTGTACAAGTGACTTGCACTTATCATCAGTTACTTCATCAGAGCAGAGAGAGAGTATATACAACGAACGTAATCCAAGCAACGGAAAAAAGTATAGGATAATCAAGTCATCACAGAGAAATAATATATATATATATAGGCAGATGCAGGTACGAGCGGCATTCCTCGTTATGTCGCGATGGCATATCTCCCGCGAAGCTCCAATAACGATAAGCCAGCTCCGCAAGGCTCATTTTTTTTTGCTCTCGATCCCATCGCCAATATATATAGCGCGCCGTCTCGCCCTCGAGCGCATTCCCCTCGCGGCGGCACGCACACAAACTCTGCACTGCAGACACACACGGACGGTACGCAGTGAAGTTCCGGTATTCTCGGCGCGCTTCCTCTTCCTCGTTTCCTCGTACACGCTTGACGCGCTGCTCTTTCTCTCTCTCTCTCTCGCACACACCTGCGCATCGCATCGCGCTCGGGATTGCCCCCCTATATGAGCGCGGCAAGACCGACCGGCTACGTACACGAGCGCGAGGGAGAGAGAGAGAGCAGCGGAGTAGTAACGGCGGCGGCAGCAGCAGAGAGAAAGAAATATGTTTATTGAGCCGCGAGAGAGAGAACTGCAGAAGAGGAGGAGGAGGAGGAGGATGAGGAGGAAGGAAGGAAGAGAGGAGGGAGGAGAGGCGAAAGAAAGTCCAGGGAGAGCTGATGCTCGCGAGAGAGCCGCGGCCATCGGAGTCAGATTGCAAGGCGCTCTTTAATTGAACATAAATCGTTCATAAGGCCCCGGCGTTGCGCGCTCGGTCCCGCTCTCTCTCTCTCTCTCTCTCTCTCTCTCTCTAGCTTATAGCCGCGCGCGCGCGGCTCTCGTTCCCCTATAGTAGCAGCGGCAGCAGCAGCTCGCTCGCTCCGTGATTTTAAAGCGACTATCTTATGAGCTATCTCTCTGCCATTGCCTCGGTCAAGAGAGATACACATAGAGAGAGAGAGAGAGAGAGAGAGCGGCTTATACATCAGGCTCTTGCTCCCTAGCTTCATGCTCTCTCTCTCTCTCTCTCTCTCTACGGCGCTCGAGCTGCATCCACCTTTCACGGTTTTCTCTCTCTCTATCTCTTTCGCTCTATACACATAGCTCGATCTCTCTAGCCCGCGCTCCGCGAGTGCTCGACATCCAAGAGCGAGCCACAAGCTATCCTGCTCCCTGCAGCCGCGAGCTCTCTGCAAGAAACTCCTAGGCAGCTGCCCTCCGCGCTCTCCTCTCTCTCTCTCTCTCTCTCTTACTCCACTCTACGCTGTCTCTCTTTCTCTCTATATCTATATCCGCGCGCGGTGTATCGAGAGGGCGGAAGAGAAAGAGAGAGAGCGAGAGAGAGAGAAATAGTTCGCGCGGCATGTATATCGCGCTCTCGGCGGAACGCGACTTCACCAACACACACACACACACACACACACACACACAGAGCGTAGATGTAGCGGCGAGGAGGAGGAGAAGAGTAGTAGAGCGCGAGCGCAAAGCCCGGCTTAGGAATGCAAGCGCGGGCATTCCGAGGGAGCGAGTGCACCGATCCCTCTCTCTCTCTTACTCTCCCGCTCTCTCTCTAGCGAACGCTCTCGCATAATTATTAATTATCGAGTCTCTGACGTGGAGCCAGAGTGAGAGAGAGAGAGAAAAAGGCGGAAAGAGCGCGCGCGAGATTTTCTTACCCTCGACGCATGTGTGTGTGTGTGTGAACCGTAAGTGCGGGCTGTGTGGAAAAGCTTTGCAAGTGCATTATTCCACGATGATATCCCTCCACTGATTTGAGATTTTAATGCTGCTTCGCGAACACTTGCCTTTTCTCCGAGTATATGCATACGGAGGTCGCGGTTCTTCACGGCCATACCAAGGACGTAAAGCGTATGTCGCGGGAAAATCTAAAGTTTTTTCTTATTCTATAGTTTATTTTTTTTGGAAAAATGGAGCATTGCGAGACTTGTCGTTTAAGAAAGTAATCGAGCTTCCTATAAAGTTGATGGATCTACAATATAATGAAATGAAAGACGTTGCTCAAAATTATTGTCTTGCAGTACTCGTCGTGTATCTACTTACATGCTACATGCCTAAGACTTACTCCATCGAATACGAATGAGATTTACATTTTTCAATTAATTTTCGAGATTATTAACGCTATTAAAATCAAACAAAACCTTTATTATCGTAGAATCGATAAAAATGTTTTTACATATATGTCCGATATTTTCAAGTGAATTAATATAGTATACGCACGTATCAGGTTGTAGCGATCTTCAATTTTTAACCTTCATATGTATAGAGAATCTGTACATGTGCACACCTCGAAAGAGCTGCAGAGAAAACACGAGGTAATTCACCAATATGAGTACATAAATAAGGATAGATAGAGCTGCGGCGGTCCTGCAGTGTCTCAAGAACCCAAAAAATTTCAATTCCCTCCCGAGTCTCTCTTCCATAAATAAACGGCTGCAGCATATCGCCGCTAAACTCTCGCCGCAATAAGGTATCGAGTCGAGGATTTAGTGCGGGTAGCGGTTCGCAGTCTATGGTGGAAATTTAAGTGGATCGCCGGGGCTAGGATGCGTCTGTAATTGTGCGCGCGCGGCTGTTATTTATCGCGCCTGATGCTGCTGCTGCTGCTGCACACTTTTCCCTAATGCATGCGCGCGAAATATAATGCGAGTATATACAGAGAGACGCGCGGACACACGAGGACACGCGGCGGCAACGCTTACAGGAGTTAATTATCGGCCGCGGCGAGGATATATTACTACTTTAAGCCCAAAGTCATTTACGACTTTATTGATATTATTGTTTAATAATAATGTTTGAGACTCTAATGACCTGTGCGAGGTAGGCGCTCCTCGTAAAGTCTTGGCGATCGAGTAATGTCGGGCTACGCGGACGATATGATTTACGGTAATGAGCTATACGTAAAAGAAAGGGAGATATTACACGTAACGGTAATAAATAAGAGTGCTTTACATGTGTGCAGCGTTACGTTATATATACCTACTGCGCTGTAATATATACTGCATTAGGATTTTAGCGAGAAAATGAAAGCTTACGGAAAGGCGGTATATATATAACGAATCAATTATATTGTACAAAGGGAAAATTTATTTTATTGCCTGATGATTTGCAATGGATATATGTATTTATGTCTTTAGTGTTACGTTATTCATCAAAGTCCAGGGGATTAAAAATAAAATACAAATATTATACTTCTTTATGGTTGCGGCTCGATTTTCAATAAGAAAGTGGAATTTCTTGCATTTTGAAGTAATAAATCCTTTTGTTTATTACCTTTTAAAAGGATTAAAGTCTTATAATGCTGTTTCGAATGCGGAGAAACGATTTGTATAACATAATTTTGGTTAAACTTCTTGAATTACACACACGCGAATATACCTTATATATAAAAAAAGTATGCCAGAGTATTTAAGATTTAATTTAAATCCAATAAATTGAATTTACAGCGAGTATAAATTCCCCGCAGCTGAAAAAGACACGTCGCTGTACACCTGACCCTTTATTTAAAAAAAAAAAACATCGGGCCTCGGCGCGTAAAAAAGAAACGCAGAGAAAACTCTCGGCATGTAACTCAAAATGATGATCGCGCGCGTGAAAAATGCGACTTGGACGCGCACCACTTTTCACCTCCGCGATTCTTTCGATAGCACCGCCGAGTATAACACACACACACACGCGCTCGAATAATAAAGACGCGCGCATTAAAGTCGCAGATTTGTTTGCCGGTCCCGCGTCTCGTGTATCCCCCGTTGCTGCTAATTTATCGTCGACTTCTTTTTTTCTTTTCGTACCCACAGCCGCGCGACTTATAATATAAGCCCGACTATCGCGGAGCATCAAACAAACGCGCTCGCATATCATCTCGCGCGCGCGCGGGCAATCGCTTCGTTTTTTTCCGAGAAATTTTCGGGTCCCGAGCGCCGTGTCCTCCTCTCTTCGGCTCCTTTTTTTATATACGCGCGAGACGAGAATCCTTCGCACACTAGATTACACAGGCGGTTTCTCCGCACGGGACGTATATACAAATATATGTAAGCCTGCGCTTATCTTCGCGATCCTCCGACAGGCTGCGTATTAATAAACTGTGTGTGTGTGTGTGTGCGTGTGTTTTCGGGAGGATTGGAGTTTCGGCCTTAGACGGGGACATTTTGTTTGGACGAGCGAGGCAATTTGTACTATCCTTTCGGGGATAATATTTGCATGTACTTTTGAGTGAGAAAAAAAAATAAGAAAGAAATCACTGTCCTTTGTACTAAATATATTTAATATATTTCTTTTTAACGTGTATAATATATTTATTCGATTAAAAGAAGAACTTTAAATTTAGTACAGATTCGTTTATTTTAAAGTTATAGAAAGGGTAGTATATACTGAATTTATTGTCAATTTAAAGAAACATCTTTCTTTAAGAAAACCGATTTCTTTCACTCTTTGTACCCGTGAAATTCCATCTCTCTCAGGCTATCTCAACCAGTATGATTGTCGCCCTCGTCGATATAATTACCTTCGCTCGCTACCTGTAATACTCGCCAAGCATCCACATCGATATATAATTTACACGGCGTGTAATATACTATTTCGCAACCTGTAAATTATATGGAAGGATACGTGGCGAGCATTGTAAATATTTATTTTAATTAAGTGTTATAATTTTAAATTCTAGCTAACCAATAGTAAAGTCGTAAATCAAATCATTGGGCATACATCTCTTAAAATTCTAGTTTCTTATTGATTACGGATAAACAAAATTAAGTAAATATGTATAATTATAATATGTAATTGAAAGAAAAAATTTTCCACCCTAAAAAGGTTAAAATGATCAATTTCATAAAATCATTAGAGAAATCATGGATAGACTTAAAGGCTATCAGAACTAATTCACGGTGTATTAAAGCGTACGATACACCACATTTCGAAAAAAAAAGAAAAAGTGTATATATATATATATATATAGAAGGGCGGCAATCGTAGGTAAGCGTAGCAGAGTTTTTCGCGGCTAGTTTCCGCGATGTATTGGGCTTTCGAAGGCACGTTTTCAGCCGCATTTAGTATCAAAGCCACCGTAGTATAGACAAAAGGCCGTTTACTGTCAACGAATCTGATCGCTCATCTTCGAAAATGGGGTATTACACACGCATATACCCTTTATATCACTCGCGCATAATCTCTGCTCCCTTTTGTAAACAATGATTCCTCTATATCTCCTCCGTAAGCGCGTATATAAGGTTCGGACCTCGTGTAGTCAGGTGTGCGGTACAAGACCCGAGGCTCGCGCGCATCAGCTCACGCATATCCCCGATTTTTCCCTTTCCCCGCTATAAGCTAATACTGGCTCTCGGTTCGCGCTTACAGTTTACGACTATAGGAATAGACGGAGCTTAGGCCGCGCGCCAAAATGAGCCCATTAATACGGAGCTTTGGAAAATCGGCCCCTATTTACTCCGACGCGCGCGTACGAGAGATTGTGCGCGGCTTTAATTTATTGCCCCGGCCATTTGAGCGCCGCCGCGCTTTCTCTTTTATTATATACGTACATACATGTACATCCGCGTCTCGGTGCGCAGTTTGTTTTTGCTCCCTCGTCGCGATCGCGCGGTTCAAAGTGTATTCGCCGATTTTCGGATCGATCGTTTCGATGTACCGAGCCATTAACGTAAATATCAACGAGACGACCGCGCGATGTAGAAATAAGGCCCTGGCACAAGAACTTGTGTATTCATTAAAAGGTAAGGGGGATGTGTGCCGTTAGTCGGGCCGCCGCGATTGATTGTACTTCGCTCCAACGGACTCGGAATATTTCGGCTTATATATATGTATATAATGCAGGGGGCCCGCGAATAACCCCTCGTATTACGTTCGGGGCTTGTTTTCTCGGTTGAAAATTCAGCCGCGCGCGACGCGGACTTTAAATAATTTTAAATGAACAGTTAAAAATCATGTACCTCGGCCCGTATATATAATATACACGATACACACGCCAGACGAGGGCCCGTGCGCCGGCAGAGGTCAATCATATAAAAAAGGCACGAGGCAAAAAACCAGCGAGAGCCGCAGCGGCGCCTTAACAAGCCGCGCACGAGATCTGCCGAAAATCACGCGGTCGAAAAAAACTTTAATGCAGCTTCTTTTTTTTTGCTTTTGTCAAAAGACCGGAGATATCGTCGGGGCGTGTAAAAAGAACGATTGTCGCAATTCAGCGCCATCTTGCCACAGACTTCCTTTACGAGCGTAAAAAACGCCCGGCAGAGGACCTAAAAAGCAGCGAGTTATAATTCGGAGAGACGTAAGAAAAAAGGAAGGACAACAAGGTCGAATTATGCGCCGCGCGCGTGCGGGAAAAAAGATGCGGAGATCGCGCGACGACACCGCCAGAGAGCGAGAGAGAGAGAGAAAGATAGGAGCGAGATCGAGGCGCGATTTCTCGGTGAGCGCGTGGAAAAAAAGTTAGGGACCAAAGCTCCAAAGTGGGCCGGAACTGTTCGTCTTCCTACACGGCTGAGTTGTACCACAGTTTGATGGACTTCTGCTGTCCGACCAAGCGAGCGTATACACACGTGACATTGTATTTTCATATACGCAGCTACGATGTCGTCCGAAAAAACGTCTTACACCGAATGCGACTCGCCTGTGTTCCCCCCTTTCGCTAGCGACGTGCTCCGGTACGAATAACGAGTGATTTGTAATTCTATTTCGCAACGAGTTCCTCCGCACTTGGTATTCATCGTGCGGTCTTTACTCACGTTCATTGTCTACTAACGCACGTAGATTATATAGGATCTCCCCCGACGTAATCGCGTAATCGCACTTATCCGCGATATATAAACAGCGAGGCAACAGTTTTATCGTCGAATAAAGCGCTTCCACCTGCAGCACTAATCGTGCAGCGCTTATAAATAAAGCAGTAGGGGTAAAGAAGGGTGTGGCTTTATGCAAATAGGCATAAAGAAGCTCGCCGGTGTAAGAGGCGCATCGGTGTAGCCGTTAAAAGATCCGCCGAGCATCTCGATAAAGAGCGACGTAATTATTCGACGTGATAAGCTAAAGCGAACCGCTTAACGCACATATAATACGCACTCACGCAAGGAAGAAGAAGAAAAAGAAGTCATCGTACTCGTGTGATATTCGCAGACGATACTCAAATTTATCTCCACTTTTTCTAAAGTCAAATGGAAGAAGCTATTGCGAACCCTAAAACACCGAAGCTATCGTAGTCGGCAGCAGTCCGTGTTACACTAACCAGATTAAAAATCAAACCTTGCCTGAATTTGTAGTTGAAAGTCTGGATGTAAAATTTTCTAATGCACCATCTCCTGTCTATCTACGTAGTATCTCCCAAAGCGTGCATAATACATTGCACTCGCTCCGCTACCATCGCCATGCTCGTGCTCGATCGACACGCAAAGCCTTAGTAGAAAGTTTCGTCTTCTGGCATTTAGACTCTGCTTGCGCGGTATACAACGATCTCGTGATGCAACTCAAAACTTAAAGATGTACAAACTGCGTACGGTTTGTATTTGGTAACGTATACCTTACCAATTGACATTAAACTGGCTATCGGTGCGTCGAAGCCGAGAATTTTTCATCGTATCAGTGGCCTTCGAGTCACTTGTACGTCAAATTGTCCTAGCTACTCAACTAATAGATTTCACCTTTATAATGCAATAATATTATGTATATTATCAATTGTAATTCGTATAAGGGTCAGCTTATACGGCTTCAAATATAAATCCAATCGATCAATCATATTTACAACGGCTCGCCGGATAAATTATTAGCGCGAGAGATCGAGCACCGCTAATTTGTATATTCGCGCTCTCGAGAGCCGCGCGCGTTTCACCTTATAACCCCTGCTTGCGCGCGCCTTTACTGCACCTTATATCCAAGAGGAGAGAGAGAGAGAGAGAGAAGAGGTGGGCTCGCACGCACGCGAGTGTGTGTGTGTGTGTGCGGGATTCGAGCTGGAAGCGAGGATCACGAGAGGCTCAGCTGTTGCTGGTGCTGCTGCCGTGTTCCTCCGGGACGTGAGCTGCTAACCCGCGACTGCAGAGCTGCGCCGGGGCTCCCTTCGAGCAACGGTTTTTGTCTGCGCGAGAAACGGTCGAGCTCTCTTCGACAAGTCGGCCAAACCAACGGAAAGTACCGACTTGTTTTTTCCTTTTCCCCTGTCTTTCCCCCTTTTCCTCGGATGTACTTCTATATGCTGCACCTTTTTTGTCTTTGTTGAGAGGTGCACGCGATGATCGAAAGGGCTGCTTCGATTCGATCGCTTCTGTATACTTATATCTGTGTGCCGATATTGACGAGCGGACGATACATACTGTCACTTTGGCGACTGTTTCGAAAATTCAATCTGTGTATACGATAGATAGGTAAGGCATTTTGCTGCGAAGCGTGAATATATACTATATACACCGAAGCGTAAATGCTGATTTTCTCTTACTAGTATTGTAAGCCGACGAAAATCAGCGATCGCATATTATTTCGAGCAAAAGGAAACTGTCTTCTTTGAGAATGCTTATGCGTGCAATTCATTAAACGTTAAAATTAATTCGTTGAAATTCTCTCTTTCATTTCACATAAAAATATCGCGACATCAACCGACAAACAAATAAATGTCTATTTCTCTGTCTTTCCCGAGTAGACAGCTACGGTAGTTTCAGGCTGCACACGTAAGTAAGAAATATTCTGTCCTCGATATACGCGGAGAAGAAGGAAGAGACCTCAATCCCTAAGCTTTCTTAAATTGCACACGTACACTCACACACAGAGAGACAGAGACGTACGCGTGTATCCATCCTTCTTATAAGCCAAACGCTAAGCACAGTGATAATTAGCTTAGACAGCGAGGCTCGTTCATCCCTCCCCCTCCTCCCGCCCCCGTCGTCTATCGCGCTGCTATATACTCGCGCGGCTATATACACAGGCCTATTCTCTCATTCTAAGCGGCCTCCGCGTCGATAAACTCGCGCAAAGGGCAATAAACTAGCGGCGCGCAGCCGGCAATTCTGGGAAAAAGGTAGCAGAGTGGCCGCGCGCCTGTACGTGTCTGTGTGTACGCGTGTGTGTGTGTGTGTGTGTGTGTGTGTGTGTGTGTGTGCAACGGCAGCAACGGCAGCAGCGGCAGCTCGCGAGGATCAATGTGTAGATTCTGTCTCGATAACGTCAGACCCTGTGCTTCGTAACTTTCCCCGATCGCCGCCGCCGTCGCCGCCGTTGCTGCTGCCGCTGCAGTCCTTCTCTCAGTCTCTCTCTCTTTCTCTCTTCGTCGCTCATCGTCATCGTTATACTGAAACTTTCGCACGTTCGTTCGCCATTCCGCTCTCTTTCTCTCTCTCTTTCTCTCGACTTTCCTGCAACTATATGCTTTTAGACGCGACGTATGAGACGTGATGGATGGCTCGTTGTATACTTGCGAGGGCGTGAGAAAAGTGGGAAAAATTGGGTAAGCCGATGGCTGGCGGTATACTTTATAATGGAAGCCTTTCAAAACTAGCCTCAAATTCCATCATTTTTCTCGATCCATACAGCACTCGGACACATTCCACATTCGGTTATAAATAACCTTTTACCGATATCTAACATTTTAGGATTAAAGTTATCCGCGAGATGCCGAACGAAACGGCCGATTTAGTTCGAAACCGCGCGGTGAAAAATGAGCCTCGAATCGTTTCACTGTACCAAAGTATATCGGTCATATTAATATGTCGTCCCATGACTTCGAACGCTACTTAAATATATTTTAATCTCGTGCGTACACGTGACCAGCAGCTATATCTCAAATATGAAATAATTCAAAATGTCGCGCAGTCGATGTAATGGATTGTTGGAACATTCGTTATATGGTATATGAATTGTCGGGAGGCGAAGGTAATCGAGGACACACACGTATAACGCAGCTGCAACTGGACTACAAACGACCAAACGCCCAAACTGTTTCTCATCTACTTTCTTCACCGCGACATATATTAGGTACGACATACAATCGCAACATACCGCGCGTTGTCAAATGGCAGCACAAGGTGCTGAAAACCTTTTACGGTTACGCAATAGATGAGATCTGGAGAAAAATCATAATTAATCGATTTTTTTCTGCGGGGGTCCCGTGATAATGATCGATCTAGAAAAATATTGCTCTGTTATTTCGTGACTAATTTGGTGCGTGCTGCAGCAGCGCTCGAAATTTGAGTAATCGATAACGGTATATATCGATGCTGTATCATTAACCTGCGCGGTACGTGTCTGAAAGTATATATTTCAAGTATAAAAAATCATCTCTCATTCATTACAACTCCACTCGAATCAAATTCTTATAGATGATATATATGAATATACATTTTTCGCGAATTCGCCGAGTGCGCCTCGCAGGTCAGTCGAGTTTCTTTGTATATATATATATATACGGCGCGCGAGAATAGCCGCAACAGCAGCAGTAGAGAGACAGTTTTTGCGCAGCTTGATTTAACGTCCATTTATCGCTCGTAAAGTCCCACAGAACTTTTAGACAATAACTCAGTATTTTTTACGGCCACCTCCCCCCATGGCTGCACCGTGCACTGCACACACAGACGCGCGCACACACACTATCGTAGCTTTCCGCCGAAGGAAAAAAGGAAGGTAAGTAATAATCGCAGCCGCCGCGGACAGAATTTATGCATTCCCGGAGCGCGACGCGGATCGAGCGTGCAAAATATTATTTCTTTATTAAAAGCTACGCCGTGGCTAATGTATGCGCGCGCGCGAGCAGCTATACGAACTTTATAATATACAGCAGCTCGCCGCAGCTATAGCGCGACTCACTTTGGGGCCTGCAATATATCCGTCAGCGGGAAAACGTTGATTTACGCCTCTGCCGCTGCTGTGAGGTATAAAGGTATAAAGGCAAGGTGAGGAGAGGAGGAAAAGTAGCTTTTATAATCCGCTTTTAATCCGCGCCGGCGGCGGTGGCACTGCGCTGCACCGCTTCTAATCGGATGAAGAGCTGAGTATAGCTGCAGCGCACCGGCACACATTTACACGAGAGAATCGGAACACACCGAGTACGACGCCATAATTTAGGGACATTCGCGACCGACTCGTTGTTGTAAGGCTGAATTACACCGGCGCAACGAGATCAACTCCGGTGCGTAAGTACTTATATCTTTTTTAGACCGAACCAAGGTTCCTCGTGCGTACGGCTTCGTTATGGGGAGTGTGTGTCGTATATCGTGGACGGACAATGAAATTATCCCGCGACAAATTCATTGCGATATGCTATATTGCCAAAGAGCGTTAATTTTATTGATATTTGTACATATGGCTATAAATTGATTCAAAAACTATATCATAAATTGTGAATTAGGTACAAGATTAGAAACAACAAAGCTTCTATTTAAAAACAAAAACAAAAAACAAGGAAAAGTTTCATTTTAACCCTGAGAGTGAGTTTTTATATCTTATGATCAGTCTTAGTATTACGAAAGTACAATATAAATTTTTGTGTATCGTTACATTTTTAATACTTCGATCATCAACCAAATCGTTATTTAACTAAATTTCACAAAATCATACGCATATTTTTTTGTTGCTTTACAAATAAAGCTAAGTATTCTTATGTTTCAAACTATATGGCTAATATACAATTTGTACTTGTTCGCTCAATGTTAAAATATATATATACAGATGTGCACCTATTCCGATATACCACAACAGAACGAAAACATTGGCAAGAAAGAACGAGGTAGAATAGTTTAATGAAATATTTCGGAGTCGAACTACCACATCAACACACGCGGCAGTTGGCGGGTATAGCCATTATAATGGAATAGCCACGGCCGTGCTCGGCCCTCCTCGGTGTCATTGACCAGTAATTCGACAGGCGTGCTTAATGCTCGGAAATGAAGGAGCCGCGGGACCACGACCAAAGAGACGATGGCGAACCAAGAGAGAGAGAGAGAGAGAGAAGAAGAATGGACAAGAAAGAGAGCCAGCTCTCAAGATAATAACCACTACACACACATACGCGCTCGGCGATTCTATATATCATTCTCGAGAGCTTCCCGAATTGCGCGCTTGCAGAGCCGGCGTTGGCCGCTACCACTACTGCTACGAGATCGTTCCTCTCTCGCGTCTCCTCTGTTGACATTCCGCACCGCGAGCAAAAAACGCCCAACGCGTATATGGATCCCCCCCCCCTTCCCCCTTCCCCCGTCGCCGCCGCCGAAATCTCGGGAATCCAATTTACCGTGTGTGCGCGCGCTCGCCTTTCCGGCTGATTCACCCGACTTAACTACTATATTAAGCGTGAGGTCATGTTCTCTGCCGCGACTATATACTTCTCTACTTTTTGCCTCTTTATACTTTTTAGTCACGGCTGGCTTTCCTGATTTCTTGCCTATATATATATACCTACCGATGCTTTGTTCACGGGATTTCGGAGCATCGCCACTTATAAAGGTGCGCGTGTGCGCGTATGCTCTGGGACTTGTTTTCGTGTAAAAGGGCCTTGTGTATAAATCACGTTAACGACGAGCCACCTTACTGATTATTACATCAAAAGTTAAAAGATATTTAAAAAAAGTAAGGAAAAGTACATAGGTATCATCACTGCGGTATAATTATGTTTTCATTAAACGCGCGTAAGCGATCGGTCGAAGGACAATATATATACATGAAGTAGCGAATTATCATTACGCGTCTTGTATCAATTTGACGAACGCGTAGGTTCTTCAAAAACAAGGCAATTACGCGATTTCACTTCAATTATATATACGATAAGGTACGTTCGCATATACCACCGCCACTCGACCCAACGGCCAGTTTTCGAATATATGTACAATTTTCAAAAGCCAATCTCCGCGTGCATGGCTTTATCGCGCATTGGTAATTCAATGCCTTTTTTCCCCCCCGCAAACGGCTCGCATAAAACCGTGAATATAACGCGGCCAACTCACTGAAAGCGCGCGCACGAGAGAGAAGAAGAAAAATAGTAGCCGCGCGAAAAGGATATAACACATGGACGAGCGAAGGAGCGAGTGCATATATATGTGGGCAATTTTCTCGGGCGCGAACGGGTCTTCGGCGTTTACGGCGCGCCGTAAATTCAAATTTCCCGCCGGTTCGATTAACCCGTTATCGAGCGCCGCGGCGTGCGGAATGTTAGCAATATCGACGCGCCGATGAGAGCCGAAGACCAGCAGCTATACGAGTAGGGAACGAGAGACGGACACGAGACCCCGAGAGAACCGCGAGGTATCATACGAACCGAATTTCAATTGTGCGCTCGGCGGCAGCGGCTCTGCGTATGCAACGGGTTGAACCTCGGCTCGATAACCCATTACCCGCGCGAGCCGCGGTTGTATAATGACTCGCTACCGATCGCTCGAGCCCCGATAACGTGTTTAAGGGCCCGAATTATTTCCAACGGTACAGATTCATCGGTACCGACTTTACGAGCTCGATAGATCGCAAATCGATCCAAAGTATCGATTCCAAAAATAGGTTTCGGGCTGCAGTTTAAGGGTCGATCTGCCGTACCGTAGAGCAACGTCTTTATATGTATAAGAAGAGGATCGGTCGGGGCTGCAGCTCGTCCTGTCCTTCCGCTAGACGCATCAGCGTTTGCGGCTCGCGTGCTCGTAAAGCTCGATGTATGTCACTATAAAATAATACAGAAACTTTATACACACACACACGTACGTATAGAGAGAGAGAGAGAGAGAGAGAGAGAGAGAGATATGTAAGCGCGTGCAGTGTGTATACGCTTGGGTGCAGAGGAGCGGAGAGAAGCGGTGGCGGCGACTCTCGAGCGATAGTTACTTTGCTTTAGTGCGGCCATTAATTTGAGCTCGCGAGCGCGCGCCACTATATCCACGGAAATCGCCCAGTGACAGCGTATCATCGTCGCTCCGCGAGCATTGCCCACTGCGCGCATATATATATACGGCTTTGATTCACCTCGCTTTCTCCTCTCTCTCTATACATACGCACACACACATGCACGCATAAGCACACGCGTGAACGGGATGAACACGCGCCGCCCGCGTTTCCTCCGCTGCACCGGCTGCCAACTATATATATGTATATATATATATATATATGTATTCTACACACGGGTTGCGCTTTTCCTATATATATCTATACCGCTCGCTTTATACTCCTTCATTAACAACTTCCTTATGGCTGTTTTGCTTAATGGCCGCGGCGGCAATATTATTGCTTAATGCGCGCGTATAGCTCGCGAGCGTATATAGCTATAGGGCCAGACTATACACTTATTTACATCGAGTCAAAAATGATGTTGCTATATAGCCTTTGTGGTAGTGCGCGAGCGAGCGATCGCTGCCGAGACTTTGGACGCAAGACACGGGTAAGCGCAAGATATTCCAGGGACATCGCGTTTGTTTGAACCTGCTTGAATTGCTTTTAATTGCACCGCGATGTACCGATTGCCGTTTGATGGGCGCTTTAATCCTACGTATATACGTATTACGAGCAGATTGCAAATACACACCTTCGCTCGTGTAATGTAATCACTGTGTGTGCATTGCGTTATTTAACAGTTTCATCATTGATAAGAAGCCTTCCGCGAATACAGTTTAACGATGATTTTGCGTAGGTGTAACTTCGGTAATTTGAAACTAAGAATTATGGGTTCTTATTATCCGGGAGTACTTACCGGTTTTGTATCTTTGTAAGTTGTACGAAAAGGTCTTTATTTCAAATGGCATTACATTGTACGCGTGTGATTGTTTATTTGCTATTACGCAAAACGGTCTTGAAATCATTTACTTTTCATTCGTCTTTTCCCCTCGGACGCGGTGTTTGCTCAAGAAAAGTCGACGCGCTATTGTTCGAGTGGATTTCTAAGAGCTCGCGACTGAAAAGAACGAATGAAAAGAAAAAACAACGCGTTAAAGCCGTATATACATACATATATATAGGTATTATCTTGAAGATACGCCAAGATACGCTCGACTATATACGTAAGCTTGGATTATTTGCTCAGCAAACACATATCCGTAGCTCGTTTCCCTTTTAAAAAGCGACGCCACTATAGCATTTGACGTGTCCGATTCTCATCTGAATGCTCCTTTAAGAGCGCGTCTAAATTTTACGCACTTCCGCGCGAAATCATCGCCGATTCTCTGCGCGTCAGACTGAAAAAGTCACATTTCTATGTGAAATTCTTTCTCTCTCTCTCTCTTCGGATCGTTATTTTTTTCACGGGAATCCGATGAAAGAAGTCTTTAGTTCGAGAGACTTCTTTTCTCGCACAAGCGCGTTGCGCGCTCTCGAAGGTTGAGGTAAAGAGGTATAAGATGTTGTGAATACATTTTTTCGTAATGAAAAGGTTGAAAAAGCGCTTATAGCTCAATATTGACGCTACGCATTTCTAGCATATTTGTGCGCTCGGCTGTTTATATCTCTATAATTAATAACCAAAAAAAAAGATTTATTTATATATATATATTCGTTACACTTTTCCAGTTAAGCTATATCTTCGGTATCCGAGCATTGAAATATAACTTCCGCTCAAAGAAACAAAACTTTACTATACAGTCAACATATACATCCTATATTATGAAATCCGAAACAAAACTTGTTCCCATATACAGCGCGTGGATAAAAGCAGACGGCGATGGCGAAAAATGACTACAATGTTTCTCGGCTCAATTAGTTGTAGCGAACCAAAAAGGTCTGCAGTCCCCGCGAGAGAGAAAAGCTCTGCATATCCGAAGGAGCATCATCAGCGCAATTCACAATAATGCAGGGGCTCGCGACCCGGGACCATTATAATTACATACATATACATACTCGAGATATGCATCTACCGACTGGCGGTGCGCTCGTGTATACAGTACCGCACAACGTAATATGTACAGAGCTGATTAGCACGTAGGCACACACACACACACCAGGTCGGATATTACGAAATTTATTAATTTGCAAATGCAGCCGCAGAAGGGGGAGCCACGCGTGACACTCGTCCCTCTGATATTTACTCGCCGGCATTATTAATTGTACGTAAAGCGAATTGAGTGAAGCAGTCGCGAGCGAGAGTCTCGCGGGATTCTATATGTACGTATACCGCGGCGAGCGGACGGTATACAACAACACGACACAGGAATTTCCTGCTCGCGCTCCTCCAGCTCTCTGCGCCTATACACATGTACAGCATATACATATATAGTTAGGGCTTACGAGTATTATGCGCGCGGCTGCTATACGGTGCAGAGCGCCAACAGAACCAAGACCCAATGACGCAATTAATAATTAGTCGAGAGAGCAGCCTCGTCGACGACGACCAAGCAGGGGACCCGAGGACTGCCTCTCATAATACTCCGCAGCTCGTGTCGCTCTCTGTACCATCTCCCTCTCCGCTCCTCTCCTCTCGACTCTTCTCTTCTTCTCTTTCTCTCTCTCTCTCTCTCTCTCTCTCTTCTGCTAATTCCTCGCGCTCGTGTCTCCGCCGCAAACAGCACAAAGTCCTTTATACACACACGCGCGCACACACTTGTGCAAGGAGTCGCAAGCAGCAGCTGGTACCAGTTTACGAGCCCTCGTGTCCCGTAGCTTATGGAGTATACAAGTCACGTGGGGCGCGACACGTCCAATATTCCAGTCTATCTCTCTCTTATTCTCTTTCTACACGCGCGCAACTCAGTTTCGACTCTCTTTCTTTTTTTTGTTTTTGCTGCTGCTCCGCGACTTGCAACACACACTGCAAATGGGATACTCTAATGGTTCTTTTCGAATTGCTTTTTTCTTCTATATAGTCAGCGAATTGCCGTTCTCTCTCTCTCTCTCTCTCTCTCTCTCTCTCAGGTGTGCTTTTTGCTTTTGAGCAGAGAGAGAGAGACGATGGATTGCGAAATTTTAACCCTTTGAAGCGACGTAACGATTACTCTCGAGTGTACGTTACGATAGTAGATTCTTTTGTATACTTGGGTGCAGTTCTGATTATATATGATGATCGGCTGTCAAATGTTACTTATTAATATTCTTTATTATGTAAAAATTAAGTCTGACAAATAAAATTGTTTAATATGCGCGTTGAATGGAAATTAATTTCCACGAGATAATTACTTTTACATAAGTTTATGAAGTTAAGATTATGAAAACATGTGCGTCGCGCATGGAATGAAAGGATATTTACAAGTACGTCGACGCGTATATACATTATTTACATCAATGATGAATAAACGAGATAAACATAGAAATGTCATATGCCAAGCTTTCCAAACCGCGACGATCCGGCGAATCACAAACTGTGTGTATATATATTCGTATGATATTTTTTACAAGAAAGACGTTAACCCCCAGAGATGGTCGATTTTAATAAGACTACACCAAATGACGGGCATTTCCTTCTAATGGGCCTTAGTTATATATATGGTAGCATTAATTTTCGCTCCCGCCATTATTCTAAACGCATTATTTCGAGACTCCCTACAACATCAATGTCTGGGAACCAAAAGTATGTCTACATTATAACATACACATATATCCGTGAAATTAAGGACCATTAGAAAGAAAAAAATTCGACACGAGTGTCATCGTTCGGCATTATGAAAGACTTCCTCGAGAGAGCGCGATGAGCTCCTCGTAAAAATCGCCGACCCACGACGTAGTTGTATATATACGAGCTCTTCGGCTGCGCAGCTCTCGTTGCAAGGTGAATTATGCCTTTCACATAATATAATCCCCTCGTCGCGCGGCGTGTAATAATAATAATAATCCTGGCACTTTGTATCTGACGGTTCCGAAAAATCACGGGAGATCTTTCGTTACGTAAGCTATTTCTATATATGTAATATCAACTCCTATGAA
The DNA here is from genome assembly GCA_900490025.1 of Megastigmus dorsalis. NCBI lineage: Eukaryota > Metazoa > Arthropoda > Insecta > Hymenoptera > Megastigmidae > Megastigmus > Megastigmus dorsalis. The sequence continues at coordinate 39,392 of UELU01132566.1, forward strand.
TTTGTCATGGAATTTCTCTTGTACATTGTCTTTCATTTTTTTTTTTTTTTTTTTTTGGACTCAACAGAACACAAATTATACACATATATAAGATACACATGAGAAATCAATCGTTAATTTGTCACCGTGTTATATTTAGTTTCGTTATTTTCAATTAGTATAGTTTGTTAAACGTCGTGCATCGTTCGATTATTACATCATGACACGTCCAAGCGATTATTATTATTATTATTATTATTATTATTAATTTATTAATTAATTAATATCGTCAGTCTTTCAAAGGGTTAATCATTCCTGCGCACTTAGCGTGCCGTTAGTTGCGGCAATAATTTGGAAGATATACATATATGTAAGAGAGTGTGGCCAGCTGCCGGCAACATTTTAGTCGAGTACAGGCGAATCTTTGTTTAATCGTTTGCTGAATATATACGTATGCGGTTAAGAGCGAAAGAAAGGAGCAATTCGTTGGGCTGTATATATTAATTAATGATTATCCTTCTTATCGGAGCAGCGCGACTAAAAGTTATTAGGTATAGAAAATGAGTTAGATATAGAGAGAGGTAGAGTTGGGCGTATGTCGGGCCGAGCTACCGGTATAATTGCAGTCCGGATAACGTCGTCCTCCTCGTCGTCCTTATACACACACACAAGTACGTAGAGACACGTATATCCACTGGCCGGTGCACACTTAATAGATCAGCGTGGCAGCTGCTGCAGAGCAGTGGGATAAAGCCCGGGCCGATGTTCTAATGGTCGCGCGGCTGATAACAATGGAATCGACGGCCCCGGTCCGAGGATTAATTGTCTTTTTCTCTCCTCCGCTATTTATACACACACACACACACACACGCGTATAGAGACTGGTACGATGGTGTAGAAGGAAGGAAGGAAGGAGGAAGGAGAGAAGACCCGGGGAATGCAATATCGCTGATGCTCAGAAAGGAGGAATGCGATCCGAGAGCTGTGTGTGTGTATATGTCTGAGTGTGTGTGTGTGTGTGTGTGTGTGTGTGTGAATGTGGGAGGCTGCGAGAGGCGGCCCGCGATATGCCGGTGTGGAACTGATGGACAGGAGAATCGAGCGAAGGAAGCGGCTTCTGCTGCTGCTGCTGCTCAGCCTTCTATATATATATTCAAACGAGTCCGAGAGCTGAGCTCCAGCGTTGAAAGTATAGAGATAAAGGGAAACGGCGCGGACGACTCGGTACCGTCTCTCCGCCGCAGAGAGTTTCTAAAGTTCGCCTATATGTATATGTGTGTGTGTGTGTGTGTGTGTGTGTGTGTGTTTGGCTGTGTGCGCGTTCTATTACGTTATGTACGTGCACGTGTGTCGCTTTTCAGCGTCGATGTATGTATATATATATATATATCTACCCGACCATTATAACGACTTCACTTCGACGGCGATTTCTCGCGCTCTTTCTTTCTGCGGTACAGTGCATGTGTGTACACATCTTTCTCCCTTGATTTGTCATATATAGATCTGCCTTGCGGTACTTCCATCATTATATATATATTATGAGCGCGACATTACTTTTTTTTTCCTGTTAGAAATGACTGTATTACGCTAATCTACCAATGCACGTGTATATTTTTAAAACGAAAGACAACTGATGCAATGTAAGGCGTGCAACAGCGTAAACGACTTTCTCCTTATACATCCGCCGTATCGCATTCTTCGAATTTCGAGATGCTGCACGAGAATCTAATTACAATTATACTCGCGGTATCTCGCGTCGTCGTCCGCTGCAAGATCGGTGTACGAGTGCAGCGCGCGCGAGTTACAATTCATCAGCCTCTCCTTAACTCCGATCCATTCAATTCGCGCCTAGCGTCCCAGAGCCTAACGATCTTGCTGATTCTAAACAAATTCAAATGAAATTCAACGAGCTCGCTCTTCGGGCGCGCTCGCGACAAAAAGCCGCAATCTCGCGTATACGCAGTCCTATATATATATGAGAAACTATACGCGTCCGGGGCTCAACCTGCGGAGAGCATCAGTCCGAGCGACGTGCCGAGTAAATTGAACTCGCTATGGGGCTCGAAAAATTGAACAAATAAAAGCAGTAGGAAGAGAGAGAGAGAGAGAGAGAGAGAGAGAGAGAGAGTTGGAATATGTGTAGTGTGTATAGCGCCGCAGAGGTATATAAGGAAGGAAGATAGAGGACGGAAAGGGGGACAGGTGCTGCTTGGGAAAAGTCATTGTTCCCGCTCCGCGACTCCATCCGTGTGTGTGTGTGTGTGTGTGTGTGTGCGCATACTACAGCGGCCGCATATATATACATAGTCCGCTCGGCTTGTATGTACGCGCATGCAGCGGTATATATAGTGGCTCGCGCGAGTGGTGCGGCCGCGTTCGTTAGTGGAAGCGCATAAGGACGACGGCTCGGCCACCGACTACTACGACGACGTCTCTCTCTATACACACTTTCTGCGCGCTGCTCCCGCTGCTGTATCGCTGCAGTTTCTCGCGCTCCGTAGATCCGCGGTCCGCGCGCGCGTGTGTGAGTCTGGCTTTGTATATGCGCATATATATCCATGCGGTATAGGGGCGAGCGAGCATATAGAAGAGATATAGCTGAGCAGAGAGAGAGAGAGAGAAGAGAGAAGAGAGACAGTATGAAACTCACCGATCCTCTTGACGTGGACGTCCCGATTGAAAGAGACGGTGCGCTCGGGAGCGTTGCGCCTGATCGGTCCCTCGTCCTCCAGATCGTCAAAGTCCTCGAGGATATCGCCCAACCTCGGGGAGTCCATCCGCTGTACCTCGGGCATCCTCGTCGACTTACTACGTTACGTTCATACACGTTACGACTCTCATAACAGATCGCGAATTCTCCCTTAATTCGCTTATTCGACTTATACAGGGGTTCGTTTCTAGCCGCTTTTCTAGTTTTCCGCTGCTTCTCGAGCGCGCTTCGATATCGCTATGTTCGCTGACGGCGGTGCAGGCCTGACCTCGATGTCGCTAGTCTCGCGGTGATCTCGGCGAGCTGCGACAGTCACTGCCAAAACGTGGCGCAACCTTACCATTAGATAGATATATATAGGTATTTTGGTTTTTTCGGCTTTTAATGCTCGCGTATCGATCTTATATGTGTAGGGTTAGAACGATTGCTGTAGCTGTGGAGCGTCTTTACGTATATACGTGTTAGCTTTAAAAGAATCTAATATTATATAAAGGTGTATAATTATAAAATAAGTTTAATATATATATGTTAAACTGCTTAGCACATGTTATATACATAAAGGCGTTCCCCTTTGATGTTGACAAAAAACGAATGGAATTATCACTTATTATGGAAAATATTATATAGATGCAGAAAAAAAAAGAAACGTATATAAGCCGCTTGAAAAAGCTGCAACGTGTCGGTCCGTAACGTTTTCATTTTCAAACGTCGGCTTATAACGTTTTTATCAGTTTACGCGTCGAGCGAACGCGCCTTTTTTTTGTTCCTCCATTTATTCACGCAGATGTATAGCGATGATCGCTTGTGAACCAACTCCGGTGATTAAGCAAAGCCTGCATGTATATAAGACGTTGAAGATGAGAGAGACAGAGAGAGAGAGAAAGAGAGTCTGAAGTGGACGAAATGAAGGATGAGGGGACGAGTTATATAATTAGCCGAGCGTGAGATGAAAAAGGCGCTCGACTGCGACGAGGTTGACACGTGTTTCGCCGGCCGAAATCAGTGATCGGAAAGTTAACCGGCTGGTATACGCGCGCGAGACCACTTTTCACCGATATATCGCAGCACGTATACCGACTCGCTGCCTATATAATATATCAATTTCATAACTTTTATTCAATTCGATATGAATTATCTTACTTTTACACTCGTTGCGTCGCGCGAGGAATTTGCTCGTTGAACACCTGCAAAACATTCATTTGGCGAGATTCAACGTGTGTAGATTCCTATTGATTTTTTTCACATATCAAATTATAATATAAACATATGTTTTGATTGTAAAAAGATCAATCCTGCAGTGTTTCAATATACGTCACTCATAAAGTATCACTAGTAAAATCACTGCACGTATCTTAATAATATCACGCATAAAAGTGTCACAAAGATATTCAACTGATACGAAATTTAGTTGTGTTGAAAAACGTTGATATGTATATACCGCGGTCAGGGAGCGAATAATAAATACGCCGCCGCGAACTGATTAAAGCATGAAAAGAAGCCGCCGGCGTCGCATCAGCGGAAAGTGGTACGAATGGGCCGCGGCGAGCAATTCTTTCGTCACGTTTTCACTGTCTAGGACAATGACGCCTAGGAAAAATGCCGAGCAGCCGACACTGCGCAGTGTACAAGGATGAAGGCGACGGCGACGGCGAGCTGGACAGATGACAATGGCGATAAGAGGCCTGCATGACTACCGCAACCTCGGCTGCGCGCAGATGCGGCGAGGCTTACGCGAGATGCCGCCGCGAGTGGCTCGTAGTCGCGGATGGGATGAAAGGATGATGAGAGCCGAGTTAGGCGAGTTCTGCACCGACTAGTCGCTTATTTAATGGGTTAAGCGCTATTGCGAGCTGCATGCAAATAACTCGGATACATGTATAGGAACGTCGCCGCGTGACAAAATGAGCTGCGCACGATGCCGCGGCTGTTGTGCTGCGCTTTGTTAATTTGACCGGGGATTATTGCCGTTTCGGTCTTTACGATGGCTGTTGTTTTTTTAATGGCACACTCGGTTTCCTTCTTACTGCATAACCGATCATTTGTTATCACACTTTATTATTTTATATATTATATATGACCGACAATTGGTAACTCCATGGAGGAATTTAATGTATACTCCACGAAATGAAATTACCCGGTTTTATAAGGATCACAACTTTCACTCTGAAATATTTCTAGGGGGGAACAATTGGTTAAGTCTGTACTTAGTAGGTATATAAGCATTTGTTATTCGATTCACTTCCTTGTGTTATGAGAAAAAGTTTAATCATCGCATTGTTTATTCGTAGGAGAACAACAGAACGGGAGAAAGTGTTGTGTATGTATATGGCTCTTTTCTCGATTTTCTCAGTCGAAAAATAGCTCATAGACGAAAAAAGTATATAACCCATTGTGCCAGACAGCTAAAACAAAGAGCAGAATTCGGAAAATTTGCAAAAACAAAAAAAATAAGAAACATTCGACACAACTTAGTCCGCGCGCGGAAAATTTGACTGCGGCGCGCATTTTGTCTTCGTTTTAGAAACACACGGGTAATTTCTTCAACAATGAAAGTCTGCTCTTTGTTTTCCATCTGGCTGCCAGGCGCTATACGGCACATGGTTTGTCTAAAATCTGCTCTTTGTGCTCAAAGACAATCTGCTGATAATTAGGCTTCAGATAGTGGAATCTTATTGTACGAGCTTATCTCCTAAGTATAATTAAAGCAATTAAAGATTCATCATTGACTTTCTCAGCGAAACTTGGGAAACTCGCACTCTCGAGTATGCGGACAATTTTTCGACTGCTCCTCCGTTAAATGATACCGAGGCTTTTAGAAAGTCGCCTCGCACATTCTTATATACTTACTCTCTTATTTCAGTTTTTGACACTTTGCAAAAGTAGATTGGAATATTGATTACATCTATGAATCTATATACAAATCAGTTGAATGTCAGCATTATCGCCAACAGACATTTTTCGATTCGTTATACCAACGAAGGCATATAATACGATATCCAACCAAAGTGTGCACGACAAAAGCGAGTGTAATCCCTGTGGCACTGAAATAGTGGCATATGTCAAAGTGTGATTCATTCGACGGACAAAGAAACGGCGCATAAACGCGAGGCTCGCCCAATAATTAGAAGCGATACGTGTCTGGTAAGCGCTCGAACTATACGGGCCCGACGCTCGGAGTCACGAAAATGTCGCGCTTTAAATGCCGGGCGAATCGCTCGTAAACGTGTGTGAATCGCCCCGAAGAATCACAAAATCCCACTTTATAAAGCTCGCGAGCCAAGAATCCCGCACATAGAACTTATATATATATCCACGACGCTGCACACGTATCTGCCATTGAGATGTTTTTCGAGCGAAGCTTAACGATCCGCCTCCTCCGACTACGACGGCGATATCGCGGAACTGCGCCTCACAGGGTTAAAGGCTCGGGCGCGTATATATACTTGCGTTCTCTCTCTCAACAATTCCAGTCGTAGGCTCGATTTTTCTCCTAGAGTAGTGGGTATACATATATACATATATATATAGAGAGAGAGAGGGCCGTAAGCGAGGGAATTAAGATGCATCGCGGCCGCGATTTTTCCAAGTATATACAAGTACACTGCGCCGACCACAATAACTGCGGCCGAGCTCTTCTCGCCCTTGAAGACAATGGGGATCGCGCGCGCGCGCCTCTCGCTCCTTTCTTATTTCCCTCCCATTCTCTCTCTCTCTCTCTCTCACTCTCTCTCGGTCTGTCTCTCTGGCAGTTGCTCTCCACCCCCGGACATCATCATCTCGGCAAGGTCATCTTCGTCCGCGCGCGACGAACCGACCAAGACGCGGACACGGCTTTATTTCACTTTCTGCGCTGCTGCTGCTGCCGCCGCCGCGCTTCAATTCGTCCTGCCGCAGCAGCAGCAGCACCGCTATAGCGCAGAGCTCGCGAGCGATGCAGCTGATGGCAGAGGCCACTACTCGACGGTGTCCCGGCGTTAATTTAAATTGCATCTCTATTGTCGACTTTCTTCGCTGCGCAGCAGCAGCAGCAGCAGAAACTTGCTTTGTTTTTTTCTTCCTCCTGGGACGCGGACGTCGCTGCTGCTGCTGCTGCTTTACCTTTGATGAGATTCTCTGACCATAACGTCAAACGTAGTCATTAGCCTTTTTTTATGTTATTATTATTATTATCTTTCGTTTATATACATTTTGCGATTGTCTGTTATTTAACAACTGATGATTTATATATATATATCTCAATGTCTATATAGAACCGACTACAATACGTATTAGATGGAAAATAGGTAAGTATTTCATAAATATTTTTATTTTCTTCTATTTTATATAATTTATTTTTAAATTATTTATCTTCGTCAAAGAATTGTTTGTTTCCAAGTTGTATTTATATAAATTTTATTCGCCACCGTATAACAGCACTTTATTATTCCTATTTTCTAGTAATAAAAATTATACAATGGCTGTTTGTTTTCCGCGCGTTAAAAATAACAGCTGAGCACAGGAGACAATGCGACAGACCAAAGTGCTAAAGTACACGCAGAGAAGTTGAAAAAAAAAGAAGCAAAAGATATAAAGATGAGTCGCGAAGGATTCTTATGAGGAAATCATAACTTAAGCTCGCTTTTAAAATATATACACGTATATACGCATGGCGCTCGCGACTATAATTCAAGGTGAAAAAAAAACATTAGAGAGGACCTATACACACGGTCAGCAGCAGCAGCCAGAACAGCGCAACAACACCAAACAAGCGCGCCACGCTTATACATTTTTATAGCCCAAACGCGCAGACACGACGACGGCGACGTAGCGCGCATACCCAACAATATCGCATTGTGAATCTTCCCTTAATATACTCGATCATAAAAGTGCGTAATGGCGCATTCGCATGCCTCGCCCCCTCCTCCATCAAAGACAGACAGAGAGAGTGAGAGAGAGAGAGAGAAAAGGCAAGCAAACTTGCGCGAGTGCAGCTTTCTCGATTTTCTCGTCGACGATGTTTCCTTACGCACAAGCAGCAGCAGATCGTAAGTCAAGTTCTTTATTAGTCTGCAGGGCGGAGTATCTCGCGTCGACACTTTCTAACGAGAGAGAGAGAGAGAGAGAGAGAGAGAGAGGATTCACGTGCAGCAGCGCGATGTGCGGGGCCGCGCGAGTGCAGGATTAGAGGGATGACACAAACGGTATACACGGGGACGACGACGACGTAATCCATGCGAAGGTACAATGGCTTAATGAGCCGCCGCGGCTATACTATATCGCCTATATCGTGACTCGGGAATTTACGGGCTCGCGATTTATTTATATGTGTATATACCGAGTCGCCGAGTGGCTAAGCGAGAGAGCTATGGGGTATATCAAGCCGCGATTACGCGCGCACACATTTCGCGAAACTGAATAAGTGCTGCTGCTGCTGCTGCTGCTGCTGAGCCGTTCGTTGTATGGGATGAGACCGAAGTGGCTCGACGGATTAACTGTCGATTATCCCTGGCTGTTCGTGCCAGCTATTAATCCCGTGCAGTGTTGCCGTGCAGAGGGACACGCAGCTGTTGATTTTTTGTTTCGGAGAGAAAGAGAGAGGTATATAAATATTGCAGTTTGAAACAAGGTTCTATAGCAATACTAATCCGACCAATTTCACTCGCGTGCTCGTGCTGTATATGGCGGCTGGTTGATATTAGCAACGGAGTTAGTATACTCGCAGATTCGCGCGCACATCGCCCCATAAATTATCGCGTCTGAAACGATTATATTCCTCAATCGGTTATACCTTCCGCTTGCACACACACACACACTGCCACGACTTTATTGCACGCGCGCGCCTCCTAAGCGCACACGTGGATGCGATTTCGATCTCGCGCGCACAGGGCTATAATATAGAAAACAAATATTGCGAGCTGCGAATGCGTTGCAGTGTCAAGATTAATCGAATCGCGTGTATGCGTGTATTGGCGTTGAACGAGTGTTCGTTAATCGCGACACTCTTTCACGAGAAACAATCAAATAAAGCACGCGCATCGAGCGCATATATATACGAGATCGCTCGTCGCATCGTAAAATAAAATTTAACGGCTATACGCCAAACGTACGCGCTGTCGTACACACAGCCGTCCCTTCTTTTTTTTTAATTCTTCTTGCTTTCTTTCGTATCGTCCGAAAGTATAAAGCACCGCTGCCATATAAAACATCGACCGCTGAAAAAGTGTCTGTGTGCAGTGTGTGTGGGCCAGGTCTTTGATCTCTCTCTCTCTCTCTCTCTCTTTCTGCTCAAGTGGATAAATTTGAAAAGTCGATCGCTACCGCGCGTGAACGGGTTCGGGTATGTGTGTATATGTATATATACATGGAATTGAGAGACAATCGAATGTTCATCCAAGGATGGAAGGCTTTATATCGCGTGACGCGGCCGCTCATCTCGTGCGTGCAGTGTTCTCGTATATACATGTATGTAGTATAAGCCGAGGCATGCAGACACACTCTTATGTCCTCTCTCATTTTTATATATATATATATATAATTATGATATTTACGCGAATTATGCATATATATGCGTGCTCGTTTACCGTATTCAACGCTCATCGCGTTCACATTGAATTCGTGCGCGCGCTCGAGCTGCATTTATATTTACACTGTGTGTATATATATATATATATGAGTACGGCACTGCAGCGCACGTTATTCGTATAGCGCGGTTGTACATACCGTAAATGTCGAAAATACAAAGCGACGATCTGCCAATTAGCCAGTTAATAAATTAGCCGCACTTTACGGACAAGCCGAGTATAATGCGGTTTGCGAAGCTGCGGACACGAGTGGGCGAAGGTTGCAGCAGCCACTTGCACATGCGTGCACACGGAGAAAATTGCCCAACAAGCCGAGAAACAAACAAATGCGTTTTCGGGGCCCGAAACACGTGCGCGCGGGCGGAGGGGGGAGGGGGAGGGGGAGGAGAGAGTCGAGGATTTTTTTACTGCGTGGCATCGACCTTAATAAAGTACGCGAGGAGAGCGCACGTGCAGCCTTCCTTTTTCATTCCTCAAACAGACAGAAAGAAGAGGAGAGAGAGAGAGATGACGACGACAACGAGGGTCTCTCGCCCGGTGTAAGAGGCCAGCTCGTAAAAGTGACGTTAAAGGATATACCTTACGGCTCCTTCTCTCATTCTCTCCCCCTCTCTTCTCTCTCTCTCTCTCTCTTGTGCATTTTACGATACAAAAGGCGCCCGCGACGCCCTTGCCCCCCTCTTGCGCTTCCTCCTCCTCTCGCTGCCTGCCTGCCACGTCGATTTGCACGGCTGCTGCAGGCGCAGCGGCTACTCGGCCGTCGGACTCGAAATTCCGCGCTCCATCTGGTCTCTCTCTCTCTCTCTCTCTCTCTCTCTCTTATGTATGGCGCCTAAAAAGCCTGGGTAAAACCGGCCGGAAGAGCTTAGAGATCGATCGACATATAGTGCGGTACACATCGTCGGGCTTTTTCCATGACTCGCGCGGGTTTTGCACGCCCACGAAACTGGTACGATTAGTGTATACCTATGAGCTGTCGGGAAAGTTTACTATAGAGTAGGACGAGATTTGGCTGTTTGTATTGCGCGTTATTTTGCGCTTAACCCGAGAGTCCTGATTCGACGCGAAACATTTATGTTTGTATTTTGCTTTCGATCAATGTTGAATTATGATTTTTTTATCGGGCAATAATCGCAAAGGCAGAATATTTAAATATATATACCCCGATCGAATTGGCTAGCATAGTATATACAGTTAAATTCTTTAAATCAACGTTGTACAGCTTTGTTAAGTCGAAAAAAATCTTACATTGCAATACGACTATAGTTTTACTTATCGAGAACGAAAAGAAAAAAAAGAAGAATATCGCTGGCGAACAGTTATAATCTCATTACCATTTCTAAATTTCAAACCGATTTGAAACATCGCTCGAGCGGAACATATATTCCCGCGCGTCCTGCATCCATAATTTAAACTTCCTTGTAAATACAAGTCCCACTCCTCTATATATATATATATAAAATCCCTTTACTCCTCGTATAATATAGTCGCCGTGTATATATACGAATCATTCAAATGAAGCTTGCAACATTTCCATTCGAGCCGCCGCCGCTGCGCGGCCGAAAACGCCAAATCATTTTTACCAATTACACACGAGCGCGCGGAACGATGATCCGTTCCAAACCTCACTCCCTATATACATACATCGAAAGGAAGATAAAAAAAAAAACAAGAACCTGCAAGACGGCATTAATTCAATTCGATAATCCAATATGCGGCAGACGAGAAACAATTTTCTAATCTCTCCCACCTGGCCATTGTGTCCCTTTCAATTCAGAAAATCGTTCGGATATCGCATCACAATAAAATTAGTGTTACGATCGAGAGGCTCGCTCTCGGTTGGTCGGTTGCTCGGTTGCTCGGTTGCTCGCTCGCTCGCGCGCGCGGCTGCATTCCGTTTAACGCCAAGTCAATGCACCCCAGTTTCGCTTTATGGGCTGCAGCGCAAGCGCGAGAGATCGGAAGAGCGCATCGGCTGTGTATTATGCAGCTCGTCGCCTACTACCCGGAGAGAAAGAGAGGAATAGATATCTATATATATATATATATGTGTGTGTATGTATATGTATAAGAAGCAAACCGGCTGTCTGGCCAATGCGAGCTGGTATATATCGCCGAGCGAGAGAAAGGGAGAGAGAGAGAGAGAGAGAGAAAGAGATTCATCGAACGGACAAGCCATCCGCGGTGTCATGGTTCAGGCCGATCGGGTTACTTTACGAAGAGGATCTCTCTCTGCAGTGGAGAGAGAGAGAGAGAGAGTCAAGGTCGAAGCTGCGAGGGGAATAGAGAGCGGCGAGGCTCGAAAAATGACTCGCGAGCGGCCGCGATCACGCCGAAAGATACGCTCTCTCTCTCTCCGGCCCCCACAGCTCTCTTTTCTTTTATACGGAACAACGGGGGAGGAGGAGGAGGATGAGGA
>UELU01132567.1:0-36108 GCA_900490025.1 Megastigmus dorsalis
AAGCAACTATATTTACAGTTACGGTGTATAATAAAATAAAGGATGAACTTAAACATAAAAGCATAGCTATTATTTCAGATAATCTTAATCATGATACTGTTTCGGTATATGAGTAACAGAAAATCATTATAAATTATCTTAAAAGTCATCATAAACTTAAAAGAATTTATTATGTGACTGACGGAGCAGCAGAACATTTTAAAAATAAGAGTAATTTTCACAATCTTCTTTTTCATGAAAAAGATTTTCAAATTAAAGCTGAATGGCATTTTTTTGCCACTCCACACGACAAAAGTGGATGCGATGGTATAGGTGCAAATTTGAGAAGAGGAGCCTGTAGAGCTAGCTTGCAGCTTACAGGAACTAACAAAATACTTACAGCTTACGATCTATATAATTGGGTACAAAAGTATTGCAAAGAAACGAAAATTTTCTTTAGTAGTAAAGAATCTTATGAAAAAAATTCGAAGAAATTCGAATCGATAAGGCCAAGTTCATCCCAGGTACTTTAAAATATCATACTTTTATTCCAATAGATCGTAAGACTATGAAACTTAAAAAAAACATCTTTGGCATCCGAGTACGATTTATTTCCTAAATTAAAAAATTAAAAAATTGTTAAAAAGACTTGAATAAGCTTTAAAAGCTTAGGAGTTATAACGGGCAGCGGATTTTCAAGGAGCTAGCCGTTGGAGAATAGTAGTAGAACCTTGTAATGTCCGGAAAGCTGAGGAAAAAATACATCGAAATCACTTCGTTATGATAATTTCTGGGTGCATTTTAGCCCTTTAAACATGAGCTGAAAACAGCACGATTAAGCGCTCCCGCGCCGCGCTTGGAGAGTTGATGTGAAACGCCTCATATAGCGTCTGAACCCCACGATAAATTGTCGCTAAACTATGAATTTAAAAAAAGAAAACTAAGGCATTGCGATTGGAAAACAGAGTCCAAATCCTACTCTGAGTTACTAGCGTCCCATGCGAGGTGAACAAGTAGCAGCGCAACACAGCAGGAGCAGCTACACGAGTAGACTGGGCAAAATTGGCGGACCCGTGGAAGATGAATTCTACTGGAAAATTTTTTCATAAATACTTTCTTTAGATCCCAGAGAATAAGAAACTTCATGTTGCCAGCGCGCAACTTGGTTACAATTTGTTTAAACAAATTTTTTTAAACAAATTAGTAAAAGTGATTTTTTTGATTCGAAACAAATATTTTTAGATTTATTGGACCATCCTGAACAAAAAAGATCATTTGTCGTTTTGTCGTAGGATGCGATGTTTTTGAGTAAAAAATTCCCAAACTTTAAAAAAATGCGATTTTCCCGTTTTTTGGAGCCATGTATGGGTATGAAAAAAAACTTTTTTGTTTAGCTCACCATGGAAACATAAACTTTGAACCTTCCTCTACAACTTTCTGTAAAGCAAATTTTAAAAAAATGAGTGGCAACTTGTTATTTTGGTGTTACGTCCTACGACGTACCTTTTAATTAAGGTCAATCGTTCAATAAAAGATTATTATTTGTAAATCGGAATTTAAGCGAAATGAATGCGATGCGAAAGAAATAAAATTTAAATGTATCAATCGACAAACGAGAAGTGTATAATTGTGAAATGCAGACGCAGCATTTCACAATCTTTTGTAATGCGGCCAAATCGAGCACGAAGCTTGACACTAAATTTCAACCACATTTGTAAGCAATTAAAGTAGAGTAATACGTCACTTTTCGACACACTTTTGATCCTGTAAAAACGATTAAAGGAGGACATCAAGTTAGTCACTGACTCAGGATCTTGATGAGAAGCATAGTGCTCCATAAGAAACCCAATTAAATAATTATCATCGCGATTATACTAGATATTTTAAATATTAAAAGAATACATTATATCTAATTAATTAAATTTAATAAACTTAAATTCTTATTTGTATTAAGTGAGTGAATATTAAATAAATACAACTTTTATATTAATTTATCGTGTACAAGTGAAATTATTAATTACACCTTCCGAACGAGATTTACGATAAGAAACAGATCTTCTATAAAGGAAAAGGTAAGAATTTTATTCAATAATAACTTTTCATAAATTATATGAAAATAAAAAATAAGTCTCGAATAATATTCAACACTTAACATTGGAATAGAGAGTTGTCTCTCACGAGCTACACCGTTGCACGCGTGCCACCTTCTCAGCGCGCATAGTCGCGTGGTAGGGAGGCCGAAGATGGTCGGCATTGGACCTCTCATGGATCCCCTACCATCAATATAGTGTAACCAACTTAACTTAATTTTCATGTTTCGTAGGTATTTCTCTTCTCGCGACGTTTTGAGAAAATATTATCGAAATTTTGAGATGTTTGCATATCTATATCGGGAAAATTTGTACATATTTGTATATCTATATAGCGTCTGAACCCCTCGCTAAATTGTCGTTAAACTATATACATGAATTTAAAAAAAAAAGAAAACTAAGGCATCGCGAAAGGAAAACAGAGTCCAAATCATACTCTGCATTACTAGCGTACCATGCGAGGTGAAGAAGTAGCAGCGCAACACAGCAAGAGCAACTATACGAGAGTTGTCTCTCACGAGTTACACCGCTGCGCGCGTGCCACGTTCGCAGCGCACATAGTCGCCTGGTACGCCGGCCGAAAATGATCGGCATTTGGACCTCTCTTGTCTTTCGGTGGCGCATGCGCAATTGAAAAATACTGAACATATTATACTAAAAGCACATACTATAGAGGGCGTGAGAAAACCGATAATTTTCTTAATGATGAAATGGGGCTAAAAAAGTTTGAACGGCTTTTTCTTTGCACTCAGTGGATAGATTTTCATGATTCTTTTTGTAAATAATTACATTTTACGATATCTTTCATGTGATATGCATATCTTTTAGGTACAGCCGTTCAATTGAAAGATATGAGATATGTGATTTTGTAAATGGCAAATTAAAAGTATATATAGGCACACGGTCGCGAGCCCAGCAGACGCTATACTTGTCCGTGGCGCGCGGCCGCGCGATGTGATTTTAAGTAGTAAAAAACAATAACAATATAAAGTATAAAAGAAAATAATAAAAACTTAACAAAATTTACTCTCTGCAACTGCTTTTGAGTGCGCATATTTTGACGCAACTAGAATAAAAATAAAATAAAAATAAAAATGAAAAAACAAATAAAAATGAAAGCAGATAAAAGTTAAATGAAAGTTAAAAAGTGAAGTACTGCCCCGTTATATTGTCTGTAGCAATTAAAAGTAAAAAAAAATTAAAATTAATGAGAAAGGCAGTCTCTTGAGATACTGTGCTGGTCGCTGATGATGGTGGTGGCATCCGTGGTGTTGCCGTGATGGTACAGGCAGTGGCTCCTCAGCCATCCACCGGAAGGCCCTCAATAGCTACTCGATGCATCCAGTCGACCCGGTCGCGCGCTTGTAGCTGACCAAAGAAGTTGTCCTTAAAATGATGCACGCGGTCCAGGTCGAACTCCAGAGGCCCTAGGTGGTTAACGAGGTTGGACGCGGTGATACGGAATGATCTCGATGATTATACAGTGCTCCATGCGTCAGTTTAAAATACTATAAAATTTATGGTAATCACTAGATGGCGCTATTGTAGCGCAATATGAAGCCTTGCAGCTTCCATACGTGTACATACCTAAGTACTTTTCACCTTGATTAGTAAATATCTCATTACGATATGTTGTACTCCGTATACGGATTACTCGAACTTTACAATACACTCTATTTGTGTATTAGGCACATTGATATAATTTTCAAAACTCAATCTTTACTATAAAGGAAACGCTGACATAACAAAAAATATGTATTTTAAGGACAATAAGAATCCCTATTTAAAATATCCACCTGGATTCCAGGTGGAATTTCAGGTGGATTCCACTGAAAACCCAGGTGGGTTTTTTCAAAGGTTTCCGCTCCCCTTTGGGTCCACCTCCAAAAAATCTATTTGGTTTGCTATTAATAGCTTTTATTCGCCCGAGAATATGCCGGGAAGTCTAGGAAGATGACTCGCTGATTTACCGCGAGGAACCAAGCCAGTCTCCTAGGCTGTCGAACAGGAACAGTTACTAATCATGTTGCTTCTATTTTTTTTTGGAAGAATAATTGCTTTATTAATAATGCTAATATATCGGGTGTTAAAGGGAAGCAGAATAGGCTCTACGTCATTGCATAGAGCGAAAAATTCTAAGTGAAAAATCCTCTTGTAACTTTTTGATCCGATGAATATTCATTGACTAATCATTGATTGAAAATTAGCCGAGCGGGCCAATCAGAAGAGAGCTCAAGCAGTGATACTCGGCGGGCCGCCTCACTCCACCTGCCTGGCGCTTCGCCTCCTGTTATAGATCTCTCCTAATTGGCCTGCTCGGCTGATTTTCAATCGAGGATTACTCAATGAATATTGATCGGATCGAAAAGTTGCAATAGGATTTTTCACTTAGATTTTTGCGCTCTATCCAATGCCGTACAACCTATTTTACTTTCCTTCAACACCCTGTATATATGTATATATAAACCACAGTTTTCACACAAAAAAATTTTATTAAACTTTTTTATCAATATTTATTAGTAACTATTGATGTGCGTCAGTCTAGGAGATCCGTATCGCTGCTCGAGGCGATTCGTGCACAGATACCGTTGGCTACTGAGCCTCTTTTCGAGACGAAGAAACATTATTTAAACAAGGTTTCATTCTTTTTATTCTTTTTTTTTGTATAATTAGTTTCTTTAGAGACCGATACATCTGTCAAGCTGTTGAGCGAGCCGTACTCGTAGACTGCCTACTATGACGTCCGCTTTTTACATGACCTTGCGTCGTTCAAAATTCGGTGTTTTCAAACGTAGGCTTGGTTTTATCTAGAATATTGCTACTGGCTAGCACAAAATATTCTCCAAAGCCTAAGGAATCTCCGTCTTCTTGCTTTTTTACCTGTAAATATTTCAATTCTGTTCTTTCGTAGAGGAAAGGTCACAGAGTCAGACAACGTTTGTTCTCTTTGAGTCTCAGTTTTCGAATGTAGGCTCTATTTGACCAATAATATTCATTCTTTTGTTACATAATATTCTTTGATGTCGTACAATTTTCCTTATTCTCTGTTTTTTGATTAAAACTAACTACATTTTTTATTATACGCTTTTAAAGTCAGTAATTGCATCTTTGTAAGAAGTGCCGATAAGGTAGATGTGCTGGTAGGGTGGTACCGTAATAGATCCGGTCACGTACATGTTCTAGCTAGTGGACTGCTTTCATAGGTTGCCTGGACTTTCAGTTGACCAAAAGCCAAAGAAGATTAGATTTCCTCTTATAATATTATTGTTCAAATCATAATTCTCAAGATATTAAATAAAAGGAAAGACATATGTATACGCTTTAATGTTATGTTTATGTTCATAATATTAATTACTGCACACGTTCGTTAGACAAAGAAAGTTCACTCAGCGCCAACTATCAGTCATTTCTCTATTGCGATAATGGCAGCTGCTTTTTATGTTATATTTCACAGTTCATGAGTTCGAGTTTCCAAACGTAAGCTTTATTGTATCGACAATTGTTATTTCTTTTATCATAATAGATTCTCGGAAGCTTGAGGAATCTCCATCTTCTTTATTTTTTGTCCGTGTATATCTTAATTCTCTTATTTCATAAAGGAAAAGTCACAGAGGCAACAAACGTTTGGGCTTTTCGAGTACGAGTTTTCGGATGTAGGCTTCGTTTAACCAATAATATTAATTTTTTTGGGTTGCAAAATATTCTTTGATGTCGAGCAATTCTCCGTATTCTCCGATTATGGGCAGAAATTTTGCTTCGAAACACATTTTGTATAATGCACGTGCGCGTAAATTCTTTCTCCCGCTCAAATGCATGTAAACTTGTGTCTCGAAGCGTGCATGCGGTGCCGACAACTCTGGTGCCGACAACCGAACAGTGTCTAACTCTCGTGACATGAAATGATTTTAATCCGAGTACAAAGGAAAGACGCAAAACAACGTATTATGTACCACGGTCGATTAACCACCTTGCCTTCCAAACGAACAATCACATTGCACTCCGGGCTACCAACGAATACACCTTCCAGGCGTGCAACGACATAGCCTTCCAGGCGATCAACGTACGCGTCATTCGGGCAACTAACGAACACGCCGACCGGTCGACAGTGTTGTCGCTTTAGAGACGAAGCGAGCTCGTCTCCTAGGTGACATCACCAGTGTGTGTGTATGTGTGTGTGTGTGTGTCTGTGAGTGTGCGTGGAGCAAAATTTGCGCAATACCGGCTCAGCCACGTAGGTGAACAATTTCGTAGTGAGTGATAATTCCAAACGTTCCTTGTATACGATGTCGCCCATCTTGTCTGTAGCTTCATCCTCCTTAACATATTTGTGCTCTCATCAAACGTTCATCAATGTAAAACATTTCTTTGTAATTGCCTTTTTCCATAAAATAATGTTTTTATTTATTATGCCATGTGTTATGTTCCTAAAACTAAAAGTTAGTTCCTAAAATTTAAACTTAATTCTTAAAATTAAAATCAAAATTTAACGCAAAAAATCATAAAATGACCATTTGTTCAATTTAAAAGATAAAAAATAAAAAGTTGAATAATTAAAGAAAAAATTCAGTTATCATACCACTTCGGGTATGAAAACCAGTACAACGTCAATTCAAGAAGTGTCTATATTTTTTATAATATGTGTATAAAGCAATTCACCGTTTAGATTTAGATTTTCGGTACACTAGGAAATTTTTTCCATATGGTATCCCCTTAAATTTTAAAAATATTAATTTCTCATAAAAGGGTTATATGTGAACGTTGTAGAGAACAAAAAAAAACTTTTCTGTTTTGAACACTTTTTTCTAGGAGGAATGCGATCCAAGATAACAGTATTAAAACGATCAAAAACTTTTAAATTAGCTCTCAAAAACCCCGTTTTAGGCTTTAACATAAAAAATATCAACTTTTTGTATAAGTGTTAAATTTGAAAGTTGCATAATACAACCAAACAAAAGCTTCCTGTATTAAAAACTGAACATTTTTTATGAGGAGGGTTTCCTTTCAAAATAACAAAGGACAACAGTCAAAAACGCTTATTTAAGCTTAAAATCTCTTATATTTCGGGTCCATTCAAATCGTGTAAATGATAAATTCACAAAGAAATTTTATATTCTACCGATAATTCGTTTACACGCTCGATCCGACGACACGCAAACATTGAGTAGCGTGAGTAGGGAAACGAACGTGGCGCATATCGCTTGAGAGAAATAGAATGATCGATTTTAGCCGCGTTTCACACAACACGCAAATAGATTGCAAGCGTTGCACAAAATAGAGCGAGAGTCACGTGACATGGTTTGGATTTGGGTAGATAATATAAATTCATTTGCTTCACATTAATACAGGTTTTTATATAAAGGTTTTATCAATTTTTAGGAGACTACTTGTTTTATGGTAACAAATAAGCACAGAAAGTGCGAGCATGAAGCGCGAGCATCACGCGTGCCTTACATGCAAATAGCGAAACGATGTAAGGCCCGATAGATTTGAACGGAACCTGTTAATAGGTCACCTTAAAATATAAATTACGCTTATTACCTATACTTTTGATCTCTACTTCGCAACATTTTTTATGATGTACCTAAAAAACTTTCTAAAAAACCAGTTATGATTTTTCATGTATTTTACTTAAATGTGATCTCGGGCTCTAGGGCACATTAACACAGACGACACGATAGGTATGCCTTATTTTTGGCTAAATAATCTCTCTGTTCAGTTTTATTTAAATCTGTCATCCAGATGGTGTAGGTTCTCCTCCTAACTTAAATTTGAGAGTTTTATTCATTCTAAGATAGTGGAAACAAGAAGGTTTAAAAGTAACAGGTTGAAATACCGGTACCGTATTTGGTAAATGAAAAAATTTTATTTAGTATACAAATTTATTCTTGTTGAACAAAATTGGTTTACTCAACTAATTAATTAATAATCAGAAGTATGAATTCATCGTTCCAAAAATAAATTTAATATCAATATTAGAAGTACTGTAAAATTGTAAATTCTACAACATCTTATCACATTATCTGCACTTATAATATTTTTTGCCGCAGAACCTCGAGCAGCTTCTGCTATACCTGAAAAATGAATAATACTTATGACATTGATTTAATTTCCGATGTAAATATAATTGTATTAATATTTTATTGATCGAATTGTACATATAGGGTGTTCAAAAACAGAATCATAGGCTCTATGCCATTGTATAAAGGAAAATTGTTATTAAATTTTTCAATTTAATGAGTATTTATCGACTAATTATCGATTCAAAATTATTCTGGACGTAAATTCTTAGGTCCACAGCTTGTGATCCTACGCATGAGAGTTAGAAAAGCCGGGATAAGTGTTACAAAATCACACCAGTAGTGTAAATTTCAATACATGTAATACAAGCATTATTATTTTATGCACGGCATAAAATATCATTTTATGTCTAAAAACATGACCTAAAACTTAATTTCTTTTTGTTGAATTAATAATAATTAAAATTATTGATTCATAGCATCAATCTAAAAAGCAAAGTTTCATGAATTTTAACGTCGGGTAGGCCGTTGTAAATTTTAAAAACTTTTCTCTTCTTTAAATTTCTTACGAATCATTTCAACTCTGCCCTCCGTCTGCATTTTCTCCCGCTTTTGCTCCCACGATAGGAAAAAGTAAAAACATCGAGCCGAACAAAAAAATCCAGATGTGGTCATAAATGCATCGCCAGTGTCTCGAAATCTTGAAACCATAAAGAAAGGTCAAGGCGCTTTTCTCGGAAAATGCATGCATCATACAACCCGAAAAAGACACGCAGGCATGCTTGGAAAACATGACACTCGTAGGGTAATAAAAATCAGAACGAATGAGCGAGGACCACCAGCAATCCTTTCCTGCGCCGTCTGTTTTTTTAGCCATATATTAAGTTCAAGTGTAACGCCGAGCGAGCGAAGCAAAGAAGCCCGAGACACCCGATAGTAGGCAGCATAGAGGATCACCAGCATTTCTTTTTCTGCGCCGTATGTTTTTCCTTTCCCTCTACTTTAGTCATATATTAAGCTCAAATGTAACGGCGAGCGAGCGAAGAGCACCGAGATAATCGATAGTAAAAACATGAGCAAGGACCACCAGTATTTCTTTCCGCGCCTTATGCTTTCTATTTATCCATAAATTAGGTTCAAATATAACGCCGAGCGATAGCCGATGCCCACGAAAACTACAAGTCTTATACAATTAACTGATTATTCTAAATATTCTTATAATATTATATAATAGATTATAGTGCCTAATTTAGTAAAATAAATCAAGCGCAATATCGAATTTATATATTACCTTATAAGCCATTATATTCCCTTTATAAATATTGTACTTCCACCATAATTATATTCTTTTATACAACGTCTTATATACACTAATAAGCGTTATATTATACTCTTTTAACTTATATCGTTCTCTACTAAAATTAACCAAATCTTACATTGTATTTCGCATCAGTTCATTATTGTACAGAAGCTAATCATTGCTATTATTTTTTATTATGTTACTCATTTGGATAACATACGCTTACTGTTGTTATTATAATTATTACGATGATAAGTTTTACTCAATGATTGGTTTCTCTTTCTTTTATTTAACAATTATATAATTATCTGTAAAATTGTAATTTAATCAACTATAATTTTTAAAGTTAAACAAGAATATAATAATGCGTCAAACTTAATCGTGGCGACATCCATGGAAAAACTCAAGAAGCGAACTACAAACTCCACCTTCCAGAGACGCCCAAAGAACTCAGGCCCATCCATCCAAGGACCCGGAAAATTCGGGAAACCACCCAAAAAGGGAGAGGAAAGCTGGTCCTTGGCTGAGCTCGACTAATCAGCGTTCGACACTACCATTCCCTCGCTAGCCCAATCACGCCCACGCGACCCCGAGGCGGAGTAACGGTCCTTAAAAGGGCCATCTTTTCGCTGTCCAAGTCAGTTTACAGCACTACACAGCAATTGGGAAATCATCACGCAACACAACAAGTATTGGAATATAATCGCTTACAAGTGCAAAAGAAAAATATAGCTTAAAAGTTTAATAAGTATCTATAAAAAATTTGTAACACGTTTTGTTTACTCGAGTTTCAACTCTACAAATAAAAGAGTAAGTTTTTACTATTTAGTGGTTTATTCTATTTCTATCCTATGTTTCACACACACTTAACATTCTTGAATAGATTCAGGACTCAATTAACGTTGAGATCGCTGGATTTATTCAAGCACAGTCCAACCTTCGTTCAGGAGCACCAGCTCGCTGGGCGAATAAAGACTAGTTCCGATCTTCGTTCAGGAGCAATAGCTCGCTGGGCGAATAAGGAGCCACGCACACATATTACGATTTTGTTCAGGGGCAAATAGTCACAATCAAACAGTTAAAAACTGAAACACGCCTTATACAGAGTCCCAAGCTATTAGGCGAAAGCCTAGGCTTGAAAACGATTAAACATTTGTGCGTCGCCTAACGACGTAACATGAATCGCATTATTATTGGATCTAAGATATTCTAGCAATGCCAGATACAAATTCACGATATTTCGTTATGATTTAAATTAGTTTCTAAAATATTGATTTTCGGTGTATATAATTTGGCCCCGTTCAATCCACTTTTTTCACATTGTTTTTTCAACAAGATAATAATTAATTAAATTATTAAGTCAGGTATGCAGCATAATAATTAAAATCAGTTTTTCACTAACTAATTAATAGAGGCTGATGTGGCCTCACAAAGAAACAACTAAAAATAAAATAAACATAACCGATGCACTCCGTCCCGATTATTTTCCCGGCGCCAAGTCATAGGTTAGACCGCACTGCCAGGGTAACGAGTCCGCGACGTCGATGCTCGCCACCACTGCCACGAGGGGTTAAATTGTAAATAAATATTAACGAGGGGGGAACCGGCGCACAGCACGATACGAGCCAGGAGGCGAAAGCGACCGAGCAGGCAGGCGCTGGGCCGGCCTGCAATCACCACCAACGAACCGATGACGACGATGAGGCCAGCAAGCGGCACCCGCACGAAATCACCCGCGATTGCCCGGATACGTAGCTACGCCGATGACGAAGACGAGGTGCAGCGACGACGACGAAGAAGACGCGCGAGCACGACGACGAGGAAGAAGTGACAGCCAGACCGCGCGTAGCAGATGGCACTATCACATATACGCCCTCTGCGCCGATTTATGCTTGCGGGTGCGACGCGACCCGTATGCTATGCGAAAGCACGGAAGAGCGCACCATTACATTATGCGCCAGGGTGCGAGTGGCGACGGGAGCGCCCAACCGAAATACGCGGTGAAGTGGTTGCGCGGTACACGAGAGTGTATAGCGAAAGGATCGAGGTCGGGGTGCGAGTCTGTAGTCGAATTTATGTATGCCGAAGTGCAATAGGTGCTAAACGGCCGACTGAGATACCGAACTACATGTATTGAGCTTTTTGCGAGATAGAGAGAGAGGGATATTTGCTAGCAGAGGGCTGTGCGGCGGAAGCCGTTCGTGACTTCTATTTGCCGAGCGGCTGTAGCGCGGAATGAAGGAGAATTGAAATAAATGAATTCTCGTGTTTAATTTCCCTACTTTGCCGTATACATTTAATTGATTTATTTGTGTTTTCCTTTGTCGTGTGTGTCGTCTAAGCCGAATAGTTGCGTCGTGCCACTTGCACGTAGGGTTTTTCGCGAGTTTTCAGCCAATTTGAGGCCGGGAGCGCCTAGCCCGAGGCGTGTTCCTCAGCGGAATCCCCTCTGGAGAGGGTCTCAACAGAGTAGCCGGAACGAGAGAGAACGACGACATTGAGTCAGCGAGAGACGTTATCGTCTGGCGCCCTTCAAAAGTAAATCTTGCGGATTCGGCAGAGTCCAAACTAGTAGCGCGTCTTCGGGAGTTGTAGGGATTGAAATAGGGATTTTTCTGAGATTTATTACGTAAATTCGGTCCATAAAAATTGTTGCGCCAAATTTATCGGTGAATTCCTTCGAATTTCGATTCATGTAATTTGTCGCGTTTCATAATTCAAAAGAATTAGTATCTGATTCAGTCCAAATTTAAAAGAAATGATATCCATTTATGAGAGTTCAAAAAGTTTTAGAAAGATGCTATTAGTAATCTCAGTTTTCAATGCTTTTTTAATTCATATCTACTTCGTGAATGTGCATTTTTATTGCTTTAGTTAAATTATAGTAAATGAAACATGGTTTTCGGGAAGCGCTAGATGTTTTTTAAAATAAGGTATTGTCAAAGAGCTTTCAACAATGTAGTCAACCTGTCGCACGTTTTTCACAGAAACCGCGACTGAATAATGCTAAGAGAAAGTCGACGCAGTGGCGGCCGACGCACGGGGGGAGGTATTCCTGACGCTTCACTTGCCCCTAAATCTCTTTTCGGATTGGCTCATTCGGCCATTTTGGAATCAAATCAAAAGATTTTCTAAAGATTTTCTTGTCAGAATTTTTTGCTCTATTCGTTATAAATTCTTTTGATTCGATCATTGAGTAATCATCGATTGAACATTAGCCGTGCAGGCCAATTAGAAAACAGGTAGAGTGGGACACGAACGGAGGACGATACATAGATTCCTCCCTTGACGCTTGTACTGCTGTGGAGCGCGAGTTCCCAAAATTGAAAAAACCTGCGGTGACAATGCCACGTAAAAAAACATAATCATATTCATATTACCAACGACTATTGCACTCCAGAAAGTTTTGACATGCTAATAGTTTCCTTTTTGCTGATTGACGTTTTCATACGTATTAAAAACAATTTAGTACTCAAGGTTTCAACGTATAAGTGTTTAGTATGTGTGTAAAAACGTCAATACAGATGAGCGCGTACTTTTCTATATTGGGATTTGCAATAGCATAGATGCGCTTAACATCTAAATATTAATTTTATGTAAGTAGTTACATAGGCACTATGGCCCGTCAAAACCAACTTGACCCTGAGACAGGGTCATTAACCTTTGACAAGGTCAGGTTTGTTTGTCTCATGCAATGAAAATGCACACACACACACACACACACACACACACACACACAGAGAGACAGAGGGAGAGACAGAGCTTATAGTAGATGGTCAGCTCAAAGAGGTAAGAGCTACAGCACTTCAAAACAAGTCATTTTTATAAAGGAGGACGCCGGTAGCGGCCCATGGTCAAACTTAGCATGAATTCTATAAAATCGACTTCAGCACAAAGAATCCTTAAACTCTGAAGTATTTGAATAAAAAATGTCTTCTCTATGAAGTGGAAAATATAAATAAAGTGATTTTTTGTAATTTTTAATACTAGATGTCGGATGAAATCTTGAGGTATTCACTTATTTTAACAAAATTGATTTGAATTTTTTTTATATTTCCGCGCATTTCCCCCGATTAAATTTTATTCCAATATTAATATTTTGATCAGCTCTAAAGAATAAAAAAATTTTGTACGTTTATCTAGGTTTATTTATTTTCTATGAATTAGTCGGCGTCCTCCTTTATATGCTAAATGGGAATTTACATGTAAATTTACATGTTATAAAAATGAATTGTTCTGAACTGCTGTAGCTCTTACCTCTTTATGTAAATCATCTTCTATAAGGGCTTAGTTCAAAGTGCTCAAGTGAAGGAAAATTTTGAGACCTCATACGATGAAATCAGTCATGTCAGTCAGAGCTAGATTTTCAAGTGTATGAAGAGGCTATATCGATCTATCTCAGACCTTCAACAAATATTATGAAAAAATTCAGACATATTCCTGAGGTAAAACGCAACAACTTTTGTATTTACCATTTTTACGATTTTATCAGAAAATTTTGAGATAAAAAATCACAATGATTTGAAAATTCAAAAAATTCCATTTTTGATGTATCTTTCGAGAGTTGGTAGTAATTAGACCCTTGTGTATAGGTCTCTCAAAATTTAGAAACATGTTTTGAATAAGGAATGCAACATTTTCCCATATTTTCAGTGATTTTAATTTTTTTTATTTTTCCGTTCGCGTTGAATCACCTATATGGGGCGTTTCGCGCCAAACCTTCCAGGCCGGTAAGCTGTCGCCCAAAACCTCACCTTTAGAACGCGTTCCTGTGGTATGAAAAGGCATCTATCGATAAAAGTTCGTATACGTTTTCGATGTATTTTTTCCTCAGCTTTCTTGTAGTGACATTTGTTTTTAATAATTTTTTCGTTTTAACATTGAAAAAAAATAAAACGTGTTATATCTCGAAAAGTGTATTTTTAATATTTTTTTGAATACTCTAGATCGAAAGATCAGATTTTTTTTACATCGAAATAGCTATTTTCTAGATAGGACTTTTTTGATATTTTCGAGGAATTAAATCGTGAACACGTACCCGCAGCGATAAATCAGTGCGCGCCGTAAGCCTGTAGCCAGCCGCGCGGCCGCCAGTATACTAACTCTATAGTATGGTCTAACGGCGCGCGCTGGTTTGTCGCTGCGGGTACGAGTTTACGATTTAATTCCTCGAAAATATCAAAAAAGTCCTATCTAGAAAATAGCTATTTCGATGTAAAAAAACCTGATTTTTCGATCTAGAGTATGAAAAAAAACTATTAAAACTACGCTTTTCGAGATATAACACGTTTTATGTTTTTTCAAGGTTAAAATGAGAAAATCATTAAAAACAAATGTCACTACAAGAATGCTGATTAAAAAATACATCGAAAACGTATACGAACTTTTATCGATAGATGCATTTTCATACCGCAGAAACGCGTTCAGAAGGTGAGATTTTGAGCGCTCGCTTACCGGCCTGGGAGGTTTGGCGCGAAACGCCCAGTATACATAATATTTTTAAAATTATAATTAACGCGTTCACACTATCACTTTATTTTATATCTATAAAATATCATTATTTCAGCACTGCACTGTTACTTCTTATGACTACTAAAGCACTATACTGAAACAGGTTTTCACGGGCTGTGCACTACAATCGCGGCACGATTGACT
The DNA here is from genome assembly GCA_900490025.1 of Megastigmus dorsalis. NCBI lineage: Eukaryota > Metazoa > Arthropoda > Insecta > Hymenoptera > Megastigmidae > Megastigmus > Megastigmus dorsalis. The sequence goes on from UELU01132567.1 coordinate 15,042, forward strand.
CTCCTGCTTCTCGAGGTTTAAAGTTCCCTCTACCTCGTAGGTGCCACTCTCGTCGGGAACAAGCGACGTGCACTCAGATTTAACTAAATTTAATGTGATCGCAAAGTCCATATCTAGGATTATACGGGTGACTAATTAACTGAGCAATATTCCACTCTATGTGCACGTAGAGTGTCTCCGAGACAGAGTGCACGGCTCTAAAAGCTAAAAAGAAGAAACTTCATAAAATACACTTTTAACGAGACAGTTCCTCTTATTTCACGAGAAATTGTATGAGAACCGACTGGGTAAAACCCACGCTTGAAAACTGTACGATTTTATAAAAAGTATTTAGTTGAGTATAAAACCAACCGCATTTTATGAAAAAACTTGTAACTATAATCTTGTAGGCGATACATCTATTTAGATTCGCCTGGAAATAAAATGTGTGCTTAAAAAAGGGCAAGTGGCGTACTGAATTTATAAAAATATTCGTTTAATTATAAAATCTTGCGAATATATTTCATATATACAGGATGATTCAATACCATCGCATTTGGTATATACCTTTCGATAGATCGCGAAATTCTAAGAATGACGTAACTTTCTCGTTTTTCGATCTGACAAGTAGTTTCCGAGATATTAATTGTTAAAAGTTTGTAAGATGAGTCAATCAGCGGGCAGCTACAGCGGTAGGCAGAAGCGGTGGAGAAAGATAGAAAGGAGAAGCGCGAAGAGGTGGGGAGGTGCGCTTGCCCATCTCGTCGCTCGCGGTCGCACGTACGCTTGCACCGAGCGCAAAGCGACAGAGACAATTGAAGCGCTAACTCTCACCGCAATGCGTTTACTTATTTTAATATTTATTTGAACTAAAGATCTACAATTAAAGAATAACCATAAATTTTCATAATAAAAAAATGTGATGTCGCTAACGTTTAAGGATCCAGAAAATTTAGAGAATCTACCAAAAGTGTAGAAAAACACAGTTAATATTAAAATACTAATCAAGAGAGTAAGTGATACTTAGGAAAAAATGTACAAAAATACTAATATATAAACGATGCATAGTAACTGAAATGCTGAAGCTTGTTTGAAACTTAAAAGAGTTTAAAAAAATGAGATTTTAATCTAACTATAATACTAAAAAGCAATTATTTTTTATTGTTCAAATCACTCGAACTTAAATAATGTGGAACATAATTTAAGACACAAAATTACGTATGGCGTCTCCAAAACATTCGTCATATTAAATAAGATACTATTTTAGGTAAGCAATAATGCTTCGTTAATCTTTGAGGATAAAAGAATCAACGAATATGATCAATAAAAATTTTGAAAAATATGATTTTTCACAATAATTTAAATTGATCGATTAACAGCTTACCGAATATTTTGGAAAATACATTTATTGAAAAAGCATTGCACGAATTCCGAAACGTGAGCGAAAGAAAAATGAGACACAGTCAAATTAAATGACCTTAAAATTTGTCTGCTCGTCGACAGTAATGCTGAGATGTTTTGTACACTGAAAGTAATGTTTTAACCTGTGGGACAGAGTAATTAATTAGGACTATTTAAAACAATTTATTTCACACTATTATCTACGATATTTCTGTATTTGCATATCAAGGATGCTCTTACCTAGGTTTTCGAAAATACTGTATTAAAAAACGCACTACCCGAATTTGTAATAGTGTCAATAATTTAAATCGAATATTAACTGTCTCTCACCTGTAAGATTAAGGAATTTTATATCCTTTTCGAATGAATTTTACTGACTTATTACAAAATTGAAATATAGTCCGCATGTAATCGTAAAATCAAATAATAGTATTTTTTGTCACAAGGCCGTGAAATCACCAGTCCGCTTGACGAATTAAACAATAAAACTAGGTTAAGGTGCCGGCAGGTTGCAGGCAATTTAGGACGATGTGGGGTGGATACAGTTGGCCAATTCGTTTTTCCAGAGATGGAAATCCTCGCCTTATGAGGCCGATATCGTAAGAGATATTTTTTTTCTTTTATATTCTTTTTCGGTCGTTTGGATTTTTTTAAATTTATTGTTAAAGTTAGTTTTTAGATTCAAATTGTTTGTTTTTATATGTGTGTATATGCTTCGCTTTTCTGAAGAGGGGGGATGTAACGGAGGTAAGTTGCGTGGTTCCGTTAGTTTTATTCAACGCGCGGGGGGATAACATGTTAGGAGACTGATTTTTATTGTTTTTTCAGGATTTTTTTTAGAAAGGAAGAATCAATTAGAATGAAACCGCATTTTAGGAACATTTTTTATATATTTTGAACTATTTTTACAAATTATTTGAAATGATTCGGCCCACAAATAACAGAGTTATACGCTGATGAACGTTGCTCCTTATCATTTTAGTTGTTGACTGGCGTGGGTTGTAGCCAATCCAATTTTCATCTGAAATCACACAGCTTGAAATTTTACATTAATAACGTATTTTGCAAGAATATGAACCTCAATGGAGGTAAAGATAATGAAAATTACAAATTTAGTAGGTGTTTGAAAATAATTTTCAATTTTCACCATTTTTTTTCGTTGATTATGCAATAAAAAAATACCTTTAAAAATATAATATCATCTCTATTTTCGGTTCATATTCTTCGTAATATAATAAAGAATCATGACATTTAATTTGAAGATGATCGATTCATTACTTTTTGAGTGAGAACCCACGCCATCTTGAATAAAGTCATTTTGAGAAAAACGCGATTGAAAAAAAAGTCTGAAAAATTATAAATTAAATGGCATTATCAATAATATCAAGTTCTTACCGACTAATCAGCTATTTCTACACCATATAACAACCCCTCTTCTTCTTCAAAAGCTTCATTTTGAGCTTGTAGAGCAGCTTTTCGAGCTACCCGACCTTCTTTGGTTTCCATGGAGTTACGTCAATTTTGTCGTTTCACAAGTTGCTCATCCATTTGTTGGGCATAATTTCTACTCTCGCTGCCAACTATTATTCCTGCCTCGTTCATTACCATCAAGAGGGATGAATTACCTTCATTTAATAGGCCTGTTGCTAAATAAGCGGCCACTTCAACGACTTTTAGGCCGCAATGTAAATGTTTTGGTGTCAATCTCCAAATGGTTGAGTTGAAACTCTCATTTGCATTTTGTGTATGCCCACCTAAACATCTCTCCAGTAATTCATCCCTTGATAAATCTTCATAGATCGCAAAAATCTCCTTCTGGACGTCAGGGTGGAGTGGAGCAGGGTGATGTCCAGGAATTCATTCCGAGGGCTGTTCTTTTTTGCCACTTACACCAGCTTTCCTCTCCCTCTGGACAATACTCGTGATGAGGTACAGCGGTTACATGCGACTGACGCGTCCAATGTAATTTCTGTTATTGGTTAAGAGTTAAGTGAGGTTATAATCACATGCGTATACCTGGTTCATTCTCTGGGAAAGATTAAATTTATTAATTTACTCTTTTTAAAGTATAAACTACATTTTTCTACTATAGTAAAGTATGAATTTATAATTTTACCCCTTAGTAAAGCGTAAAATATTAGTCGACTCAAAACTCTACGCTTGTAAAGTAGAAAATTGAAAATTTACTCTTTATATTAGAGTAAACAAACTAATTTACTCTCTTATAAGACTAAACTATGAACTTTCTCTCAGACAAAGTAGAAAATTAACGTTTCACGCTTTACACATGAAGTAAATACTATATTTCTACAATTTAGCGGCAACTTTTACTCTTTAGAGTTTAGAGTGTAAGGATTCAATTTAATAATTGCTAAAAAAAATCTTGGAATCACCGTCACCAATATAATTTCCATACTTCCTGCAGAACCTTTGTGATTTTTATTACATTTTTCTGCATCTTTCTTTTCTTTCCACTGTAAATAGTCTTCCGAATGCTTGGATTTATTGTGCCATTTCGCACAAGCATGACAATAACTGGTTCGTACATCTAAATCGACGACTTTACCACAGTTATAAGCGATCAAACTTGTTACTCCAAACAAAGATTTGAACCCTCTCTTCTTCCAAGTACCATCTCCAGACACTTTGAAATTCAAAATGGGCCTTTCCAATTTTTCATTTTCGTTTTTTTCTTCTTCGACAGCTTTTTCACAGCAATAATAAAAAACTTTCTTCGCAGCACCGTGAATATGATTAAAAATTCTATTATAAGTAGTTTCAGCTATACCATTACAAATATCCATATAACTGCAAAATAAATTAAGTCCCTGCCTACCGACGCCCAAGAGTCGCATAACAAATACAATTCTACGATTTATTTCGAATCCGGTATTTATAATGGGACATGAATTTATTTGCCTCGATCCACAATTACATTTCACAACGAGCTTGAAACCTAAGCCTCGGATTGCAATTTCTTCGAACTTTATTTTTTGTTTACAATTTCCACAAATCAAAATATCCGATAATGCGGTAAATAAAGTAAAAAATTCCACGATCCGATAAAAATGTAGAGGATTCACGGAAACACTTTCACTCGTTGAACTATTCAGTTTTTTTGCACTAGCACTTGCATCTGGATCGAAATCTTCTTTCTTATTCAAGTGCTGGTTTCCATAAAATTTTCGTTTTCGCGGTTCACTCCGACGACTAGTATTAATCTTATCACCTTTCGGATACGATGACATATTACTTTCTTTTTACTCTGTGTACGCTCTCGTAGACTGAACAATCGAAACTGACGCTTAGCAAGACTCGAAACTGACGCGCTACTCTAACATAATATAACCGAAATCTTTTGTGTCAATGCCTCCAGTACCTGCTATACCGTTATTTTGAAAGAAAAATACAAAGGTGGGGTCCTACTATAAGTCTAAGTAAGAAATTAAAGCAACTACCTGAGTAGTGCTCCGCCCCATTTGCTGTACGCTGGAGCCCGTAGTCAGTATTCAGAGAACGCTCGCTCCAATGCTCATAAAATTTGAACGATTGTAAATATCGTTTTGCAGTTTTCAGGGCGTATTTTTGAACATCAAAGCTAACGATTCATGGAAAAAAAAAATTTTTTTGACGCGTCTAACGTGTTTTCCCCCCTTAATCGCGCGCGACGAGGCTGATTGTAAGGAAGCGCGGTATATCTATATATACGCGCGCTCCGTCCGGCTTGAAGCACGAAAGGCGAATGAGCTGCGGGTTACCCCTACTCTTTGCGTGTGCACAGATAGCACACACGCGAGGCGGCCCCCGTTTCGGTCATGCGCTCGATCGCGCATGTGCGACTCGGCCGAAGCAAGGGAATAAGTGTGACTGCACGAGCGGAGAATGCTCAGTTTCCTCGGCGCACTGAGCCGAGCCTCACTAGGAGGGCTTTTTGTGCGAATTGAGCACGAACGGGTGAACTATAGGGAAACTTGTGATAACTAAAACGTGTGATGAACGTTTAGATGAAATCAGCGCGGGAAAAACTATGCGGAAACTAATTGTAAGATTTCTCTATAAGATCTAGTTTCTTCTATTACAGATTATATTTAGATTTAATTAATAAGTCATAAATCTCTTAATGTGTTTCAGACTCGATTCGAAGAATAAGTGGCGTTAAACTTAGTTATAATATATTTTGTTTACAAACCATTTTGTTTCTTTAGAAATAAATATATTTAATATTACTTTTATTTTAAATTATAATAAGTGTTACTAGATTTATTGTAGCTTGGATCCTCCCCTCAAGCGCATTGAGTTTGAGTTAACCCGTACTTTGCGTGCAAAGTATAATATAATGCTACCCGATATCAGTGTAATGAACTGATTTTCCCGCCATCCTTAAGCGTACTGAGCTTAATATTAACGTCACTCTTAGAAATAGTATAGAATTAGTCCCGAAGCGGTCGGCGCGACCGAGAAGTAGGTAGAGAAGAGGGGAGAGCGGTGAGCACCAAGCGGTAAATCCGGCCGCTCAAGCACCGTAGATAGCGGTATCTGCTGCGTGCTGCCAGACCGACTTATTATTCTGTTTCCCTCTATTTTTCGAGAATATTCTCTCCTCTACAGTTTCAGAAGAGCGTCTTGCATAGTATACGGCAGTACACGTAGAAATTTCTTGTTAGTGCGCTTCAGTCCTCGCACGTGTTGGTAAATTTTTCGTTCGTGTGCGCACAAAATTTATCATGGACAAAAAAAAGGACGAGGATTACGGCATAGATCGAAAAGGTGGAGTTCTTGTGGTAATCGATTTACTTCAGATGATAAAACTGAAAAAACCAGTTCTGCTGCTGAAAAACTGAAAAACGACTATCCCCTAGTTGAAGTAACGATCCATCCGTCTGTGACTTACGTGATCGTTCAGTGCTCTGTATTTGCAACATTGCAGCAAAGAGTTGTGTGTGTGAACTGTGGTAAAAAAGTGGAATTTGGAAAAAGTGACTTAAAAGGATTGGGTTTTCAATTAGAAATCATCTGTAATTGTGAGAATAGTGAACGAATCCTTTCATCTCCAAAAATACAAAATGGTTATGAAATAAACGAAAGAATAGTTTATGCAATGCGCTTGATTGGAGTTGGTTTTTCTGGCTTATCAAATTTTTGTGGACTGATGGATATCTCAGCGAATGCATTAAGTTTAAATGGCTATTACAAATGCTTACGGCATATTTACATTGCAGTGAAGGCTGTTAGTGAAATAGTTTTTAAAAAAGCTGTCAAAGAAGTGCAAGAAAAGAATAAAGAAAAGGAATTACTCGAAGATAGGCTTACTGTTTCGGGCGATGGTTCCTGGACAAAAAGAGGATTCACAGCTTTACTTGGTATTGTTAGTTTAATCGGCAAGTATACGAACAAAGTCATGGATGTAGTAGTAAAATAAAAAATTTGTCAAGCATGCTGTAATTATTCCCAAAAGTTTCCCGAAAATACGCCTGAGTTTGATGCTTGTATTACCGAGCATTGTGAAGCAGGAAATTGTACAAGGGATCATGATGGTAGTGCCGGTCTAATAGAAGTTGAAGGGGTGGAAGAGATGTTTCTGAGGTTTGTGGAGCAGTACGGTGTTATGTATGTATATTATATGGGCGACGGTGACAGTAAAACTTTCAAGCGGCTCGAAGAAATTGAACCGTATGGTGAGGTTCGCAAAGTAAAGAAAAAAACATGTATTTTACACGTAGACAAGAGTATATATAGACGTGGTAAAGAAGCTAAAAGAAACCTCGCAAAAATAAAGAGAGTTCTGAAAGGACAAGAAAAAAAGAGGCATTAAAAAGAGGTGAAGAAGTACCCAAAAGGAAGAGGACTAAAAAAAATGACCAACCTGCAGTAAAACCTTTACAATTCACTGAAACGCAACTGTCAAAATGATCTGGCTATTTTAAAAAAGCTGTGCTTGCTCACCCCGATTCTGTGGCAGACATGAAGAAAACAATTCTGGCCTCATTTTATCACAAATTCTCCACCGACGCTAAGCCGCAATACAAGTACTGCCCAGCCGGAGCAAATTCATGGTGCGGTTATCAAAAGGCAGTAGCTTCAGATAAATTACATAACTTCAAACATCCTCCGGCTTACGATCAAGAAATTGAAGATCTTTTACAACCAATTTATGAAGAATTAACTGACGAAAAGTTGCTCGAGAGATGTTTAGGGGCTAATTCTCAAAACTATAACGAAAGTTATAATTCGTGTGTCTGGAACATAACTCCTAAACATAAGTTTGTTGGAAAAGAAACACGTGAAATTGTTGCTCTTAGTGCTGCTTGCATTTTTAATGAAGGGCTTTTATCGATATTGAAAGTTATGGAACTTATGGGTGTCAAAATCGGACCGCAAGCAAGGCAGTTCGATGATAAGGCCAACGACAAGCGTGTTGATAGAGCCGAGCTTGAAGCCACTGAAGCGTCTAAAGAACATCGAACTGCTACTAGAAATGCAAGAATACTTGAAAATGATACCTACGAAGATCAAGAAGGAGTTGTGTACGAAGCTGGAATGGATAAGTGAGTAAAATTCACGATTTTTCAAGAATAAAAACTATTGGGTTTTTTCTCGAAACCGTGTTTTTTCAACTGGGTGTCACTCGTATTTCAAAACTATTGCACTTATCAACATGAACCAAACGGCATTTTACTCTTTAGATGCCTCTCTGTGGTCGGTACTACAACCAAAAATATTCATTGCTATTTAAAAAAGTTATAAACAATTAAAAGTGCAAAAAAGGGTCGAAAAATTCAAAAGTCCGCCATTGTGTTTTTTTTTCGGTGAAAATGTTTCATTGTAGTACCGACCATAACCAATTTGATACAGAATATTAAACCGTTTTATTTTTTGCTTTCAGATGATTCGTTTCCAAGAAATGATGACACCCGCCAACAAATTGGAGGAGTTTGAGCAGCCATTTTCAGAGCCGCCATTTAAAAAAAAAATTCAAATAGTTTAATATATGTACTTTTGGCTGTAAAAAGTTTGATTCTGAAATATTTTTTTTACTATAAATAAAATTTATTAAAAAAAATACGTTTTATTGGTGTAACCTGGCCTTAAGCCATACATCATTTTCAATGGCCGAGCAGTTTAAACATGATAAGCGAGGTCATTCGCTGCCGAGGTTAACATCTTAGTGAATGAGAGTATTATATTTACCAGTGTTGTATATTAGATTGCAAGGTTAGATACACACCTGCTTTCTAGCGTTATGATGGCTTCACTGCACACTCCTACTTTTTTATAAACTCCAGATACATTATTATTTATTTATAAATATTCAAATAAATTAATACTTTGTGACGCACAATTATTGTAAATCGAGAGATTAGACGCCTTCGCGAGACATGGACCAGACACGGGTGGTTAATTATACTAACCGTCGCGCGAGAGCGCGGGAAGCACCTACCGGGGGTCCTGCCGTAATGGTCCGTGAGAACGAGTGAGAGAGGAATATGACGCGATCGGGAAGATCGCTGCCCGCGTTAGGAAAGCTCGGGAGAGAGACCGCAACATTGAATCCGGACGGACGTGCTTCGTGTAATCTTCAGTGGTTTCGAGATCGCGTGCGAGAAGCATTGAGTTGTTTCGTGCAGTGCAGTGAGTGGGTCATTTGCTGGCATACCGCAACGTATACGAAGAGGAGTACCTCCTCAGGAAAAAAGGCGTATGAGCGCAGCGTGGAAAAAAGAGAGGAGCAAAGAGTTTCGGTACGACACACTCCTTGCACCGAGTGAGTACGTGCTGTTTTATATGCGATATAAATAAAGCGTGCGAAGTGTTCGAACAACGATATTCGAACACTTCTTTATATTCTCTCTCCCTCTCCCTCTCCCTCTCTCTGTTGAGGATCTGCGCATGCCCAAAAGTCAGCAGGTGCGTGATTGTGTTTAATTGTATATGTAAGTGTGTTTGCCTCGCTCTGCTGCTCTCAATACATCGTCGCGGTCGAAATAATTAATTTTCGCCGTAAAAGGGCAGCATTATCAGCATTTAAATGGAGCTGAAAAGGTCTTGCACCAAGTGTAATAAAAGGGGTCACGCCTGGTATCTGACTTCCGTAAAATCGAAGCAGACACGAAAACAAATAACTGTCTGTCCGGAATGTCGCAGCAGAAGCATAAACACGACCCCAAGCATCGAAATAAATGCAGAGTCAAAGGCCGATAGCGTGAACGTGAGTGGGGGTTAGAGAGAGTGGAAAAGACTAAGCGAACAAGCGCGTAAACAAGTACACTTGCGCGTGAGGTGTCGGTGCTCCCACCTAAGTGCATGTTTGCCCCTGTAGTCGACACTGGAGAAGACAGCGAGAGCAAGCTAGATGGTTTGCCGCGAGCTGCTTGGGTGTAGACGCTTATAGCATCTGCGGCCAACGCATAGTGGGTTGCCGGTGTGCAGGCGTCCTCTTCTTCCTTGCTGTACACATCAACTTTATCTAAGGCTTTACAGAATCTTAATACAAACAATTTTAATGCTTCTAATGTCTCAGCCGTTAATACCAGCATATCATTAATCCTGGTCGATCTTGTTAGCGCGCAGTTTGAACTCCTTGGAAGAACATTAGCCGATTTCTAATCTCGGATTAAGCGGAGGCTTGATGGTATCACTTCAAATTTTCCAGCTGACACGCCAGTAGTGAATCAGCTGGTGAATAACTTTAGTGCACAAGTCTTTTCTCTTGAGCGACAATTAGATTTGCAGTCGTCCCAGCTGGAGGACTTGCATAATCATCGACTTATGTTGCTTCAGGAAAACTCGGTACTAAAGGATCAAATCAACATACTTTTGTGCAAGATATCGGTCATGGTTGATGATATCTCGCTCTTGACTAAACAATCTACTTGCAATACGTTAGCTAATATTGACGAAAATGTATACGAAAACTTGAACTCAAATAACGAGTCACAGATTTTTACCTCCTTAGGCTCCGCAACAATATCTGCACCGTGTCGCCGCTTACGTCGTGAGAGCTGTGTAGTGGGTTCTATCGATAGTGATGAGTGCTGCGAACTGCTAGTAAATGGAATTGTTGATGATACGTCGACGGCTGTAAATCTTGATAATGTTCCGTTCACAGTACTTAGCACTATCCTTCCTACTCTTGAGATTGAGGAAATCGTGGATGCTCACATCCTGTGATCCCGGGGCGTGAGCGGAGGGCGTGGAGAGGACCCTGGGAATGGCGCGGTATCGAGATCGAGGCGACCGCCGTCTTGCGTGATTCGCCTCACCTGTAAAAAATGCGTTTTTGATATTCTTCGCGCTAAATGCGCTTACTCCAACAATTACTTTACCACTTCCGACGTTAAGTCCTCTCCTCATGGCTCTGAGTCTGCCAGCCACTTGCCAGATCGTAAAATTTACATCAGTGAACTTCTGCAGCCCCAAGTGTATAGTAAATTCTTGAGGTTAAAGCAATTGGCTTTAAAGCTTAGCTTTAAATACATGTAATACAGTCGTGGCAGATTTTTGGTTAGGAGGAAGGGTGGTAAGCGCAGATTTGCGAGTTATTGCAGATGCATACTGTAGAGGGAATGGGTGCTCTGTTCCTCATTTTCAAATGGAGGAAGAGAGCGTCCAGCCTAATACTCGTGGCGCAGCTGTAGCTACTGGGTGACTGCAGCGGAGAGTTCCTGGTGTGGTGAAGGAGAGTGGGCAGATCCGTCAATTTCTTAACGATAAACCGTCTTACCATCTGTTTGGTATCGCCGAATCGTGGCTTGACCCAGTCGTCTATGATCGATTCATTCAGATCGATGACTTTGGTGTTTTGCGTCAGAATCAAAGTGTTAATTGAGAGGTGTTCCTCTTTACATTAGGAATGATTATAAGGTTAAAATACTAGCAAACGGCAATAGTACTGGATCTGGCAAACTAATGTCACACATGGATTGACATAATGCTTGTAGACGATAATCCAGGGATACCAGGAAGAAGATTCGGAGCCCTATACAGGGACAGCTCTTTCGAGACGCTGTGCTTACTGCTCCTAGCCAGAATAGGACGTGGAGCCCGCGAAGCAGAGGTGACAAGCCGGAAAGTGGATCAACGCGGCCACGGAGGGGAAAGAAGCTGAAGTTGGTTCAGGTGATCGACGACGGTCAAGATAGAATAACAAGTGCAAGAGGCAGCCACAACGATCAGGTTCAACCCAGAACTAGTTAAAATTAATAGGATGGGGACTGGCAAACCGTGGAAAGACGTAGGAAAAAAAAAGCAGGGAAAAAAACACGGTGAATGGCACGCATTGACCGCTTGTCCCCTAATCGCCAGGGAAGAGTAGTGCTTGTAGTACCAAAGGAGGGCATGACATTTGCGGATATGCTACGGACATTAGGAACAATCGACTACTCTGACAATAAATTTGACATCAGGGGAGTTACAGAGACAAAGGGCGGACCCATGCTGATAAAACTAGGGGGTATGGACGCTCATAACAAGAAGAACTGAATACTGAGAAGAACTGATAACAGAGAACCGGACGTCAACAAGAGACTCTGGGGGACCAGGGAGTCGTGAGAGACTTGATTCCAGAGGTTACTTTAGAGATCTTGGACCTTGACTACGTCACGGAGATCATAGAAGTAAGGGACGCACTGATCACGGTACTGGAAATAATCACAGATGGAAAGATCTCGGTCCTCGGTCTGAACAGTCGGGGGCAGAGGATGACCATCTGCGAACTAAACTACCAAGATGCGAATACTAGAAAAGCGACATATACGTATCGGGATTGTTAGCTGCCGCATAGACCCGGTTGACAGTACCGACATGCTACAAGTGTATCGACGACGGATGTTACTGAAGTGACTGCGACAGACCGGACAGACACGACAGATGTTGGAAGTTTGGCCAAGTTGGCCATCGGTTCTACTGCCCCAGCATGCCAAGGAGATGGACGCTGAAGTCATAATGTTTCGCGAACCGTACAAAAACTTAGACAGCCCACCTGGTACATTAATACCTCCCGTTCCGCGGTGCTGTGGATTCGTGGGGGTAGCGTGTCGCAGATTACGGGACACGGGAGGGAGAAAGACTTCGTCTGGGCGTTTCAATGGGCAAGCTCATCGAAATGCTGCTTAGAGCCCGAATACAGCAAGCGGTCCGTAATACTGGAGGCCTGAGTGATAGACAGTACGGGTTTAGAAAATGATGGTCGATGATAAGGGCGATCCGAAAGGGGGTCGACTCTTTCGACAGATCTCGGGGACCCCCACAAGGACAGGCCAATGGTGCCCATGGCAACACTCTACGTATGAAACGCCTTCAACTCTGCGAGGTGGGGGACATCGTGCGGGCTTTCTCCAATGCCTTCCTTCTGCCCCTACCTTCTCCACGATTTGACGAATTGCCTACGGAACCGCTACATTACTTACGTAATGCAGACCGAGGTCAAAACCAGGAAAATGACCGCGGATGTAGCGCAGCGCTCGACTATGAGCCCCGACATATGGAATGTAATATACGATGAAGTGTTGAACCTTCTGATGCCTCCGGGGGTCTACTTAGTTGCATACGCGGATGACCTGGTCATCGTCATAGCGACGAGGGGCACACGCCTGGCTCAGATTAGACTGAATTAGGCGATCAAGCTGTTACAGGAATGAATAGAAGCACGGGGACTACAGTTGGTGACACAAAATACGAAACTACTGTACTTGACCGCTGCCTTATATCACCACAAAGATGGAGTGTTGCACAGATTGTTCGGAAGATTGTACTAAAAGCGCGCTGACTGAAACTGGAAAGATCGCATACCAGTTTCAGTACGAACTCTTGGCACCGAGAGTTGTTGTGCATCGCCCCTGCTAGTGAATCTGGACTGGTGTTTATTGGAAAATACCGCTAAATACCCCGGTTCATTAAGTCGAAGGATTTTATACATAAGAATGGCGGCAAATTCATCCTCCGACTGTCAATGCGCAACCAGTTCAGTTGCTTCCTATTGGGACTGATGTGCTCATCCCTCATAACACCGTATGTTACATAGGACATCTAGCTGTCCTATGATTTTTATTCATTGACGTGCAAATATTAATTCACAATAAAATGCGGTGTACATTGCTGCATTCCAAAGAATCGCAACTCGTAGCTGCCCATACCATAAAATGCAAGCTTTAGCAGACGCAGCATTTTTCTACCCAGCCTATACAGTCAAATCGACGACTCTACAAAAATCTCACGAGGCGATTTGTACCACTCTCAACATCTCTAACGAAACAGAGGTGGAACGCAATAAAAGCAGCCCCTTCGGGTCGCATTGAGGAGAACCAGCCAACATCTGAACGAGGAACGACTGACCGATCGCCGCACAACGCATTTACAACCACTCGACTCATTTTTCATACAGTGAATAAAGCAAGTACAAAGTTCTCCAGCCTTCACATCACTTAATTTAACCGAGGTCAAAGACAATTACAATAGGATAGTTTGGTAGACTATACAGTCACGAATACACACGTTTTTACTCGACTCGCAACGGTAGACTACGCAGCCACACATTGGACTGCATAATCTTCAAGAGTCGTATTTTACTTTTTATTTATAATCTCAATCACTAGGAAGACTACACAGCCATGTAATGGACTGCGCAATCGCCACGGATTATTAGATTATTTCAATGATCTTAATTCTGTATTTTAATCACGCTAGAGTCATTTGGAACACTACGCAGCCACGCACTGGACTGCGCAATCGCCGAACAAGGAAAGGAGATATATTTTGTTTTTATTCGACTCGCAATGGTAGACTACGCAGCCACGCACTGGACTGCATAATCTCCAAGAGTTGTATTTTATTTGATTTTATTTATAATCTTACTGGATCTAATGGACTGCATAATCATCACGGATTATTAGATTATTGTAATGATTCTATTTTGGTTCTTATAACACTAGGAAGACTACACAGCCACGTAATGGACTGCACAATCGCCGCCTGCTATAAGTGCAAGATGTATTAAATAAGCTAACTCCTTTATTTATAAATAATAATTTATTCAGCTCAAATAAGTAGATGGAGGCGGGAAAGTTCTCAGGTAACCCGAGAGGGAGCTTGAAGCTCAAGAATGCGAGCGAGCGAGTGTCGTGTGTGGCGACGCAGCGCCTTTTATACCCGAACTCTCGGAGGAAAGGGTTATCCCCTCCGCGTCGAGCTTTTCCCTCCTCCACGCTATTACAATTTCAGTGGGGCGCGCTCGTCCAAGCTCAAACCTGCTCGTCGGTGCTCGAGCTTTCCGTCGCTACTTATATACATATATATATATAACGTGACAAAGTTCCAACGCAGCACTTTTGAACTCAGTTTACTCAGAATTGAATTGAAGAAAATAGATGCGGCAGGTCGCATTAGACTTGGAGTTTGGATAAGAATACAATGGTGTAACCAGAATTAATGTAAAATTATTGGTTGAAAAGGTAAAAAAATTATTTTCTCAGAAAAATATTTTAAGAGAATTTTTTTGTCATAGTCTTGTAGATGCGATAAAAATAAGTCGAAAGGTTATTTTTTAATTAACAGAAACATTTTTGTTCATTTGTAATAACTATTGTTAATATTTGTTACTCGAGATCGTTACCGGAAGTGCAGGGATAAAATGGCCGATGAACTAGAGTTGTACAGGCTCTGGAGTGCGGCAGCTTCACTCGACGGTCTGAAAACATAAACAAAGGCAGCTGACACCGGACACGTGGGACTGCAAATTACGAGGTTACGTTGAAAATACTAATTGTTGTTCTGACATTTCGACTTTCGTTCATATTGCAATTAAGATGCAATAGATGGCGGCAGATGAAATACGTAAATTAAAAAGGAGTAAATAATAAATAATGCCGTTACAATTAATAATGAAAGAAGATGAAAATATTTACTAAACCAATTAAAAATTAAATAACTAATTAAATACTGCTTTGATATTTAAGAAGGATGTAGAGCAGAATTAGAATACATTAAAAAACTCGCATGCTACCACATAACTACTCGTTTATATACAAAGTTGTACTTTATAGACTGTAAGTCCCTTTACATAAGCACTAGTAAAAGAAAAATTAAGAAGCCCACATATGAACACAGGAAAGACGTTCTTTGACGATAGAGATAGAAAACAAAAGAGCAGAAATACGAAGAGGTGTGTGCACAATCTTCCGCAAAAGCCGTTTATACGTAGATAGCGAACACCTACTTGCTAACATGCCAGCCTACTACCCACAAAGTCAGTCATAGTCTCTGCATGGATCACAAGATATTATGACCAAACCAGAACATTATGCTGAGGCTTGGAAGGCGATTAAAGATCATTATGAGTCTATCGCTATTTCAATGAGATTGGTCTGCTTACTGTTGGACGATACTCGCCCTCTCGGAAACATTCCCAAAAAATATATCGCCTACGTCTCTACATTATTCTTCACTCAGTATTGATAACAAAATCTCAAATGAAAAAATCTCAAATCTCTGCGTTGCCGACGAACGAGAGGGCTAATCGCATTTTCTCAAGACGCTAGCGTGACTCCTCGGGTATCTATCTATAAGTTACCATTCAAAATTAGATAAGATTAGATAAGCGGGATTCCTACTTCATAAATTATCATAGCGCTAGAGCCACACACTGGGTGTTGCGATTCGGACCTCGACTGCTTTTGAATTTTAACTCTGCTGAAATCGACTATTTAGCCGAGAATCGACTACTATAGCTGCTGGTACTTTGGGTCTATCTATCCTGGACCTTGATCAGGTTAATTGGCAGAGTTGATAGACCAAACTGGCCCTCTGTTTTTGTTTCTGTGCCTGTAAATAGAGTATTTGAAATTTATAATTGCTGAGATCCAGTATTTAGCCGGAAATCCAATACTAGCTGCTGGTACTTTTGTTCTAACGATCCTGGACCTTGATCAGGAAAATTTGTAGACTCTGTAGACGAAATAAGTTCTGGATTTATGCTTTTGTGCCAGTAAATAGAATATTTGAAATTTCAAATTGCTGAGATCCAATATTTAGACGAAAATCGACTATTAGCTGCCGATACTTTTGTTTTAACGATCGCACACCTTGATGAGAGTAATGTTAGAAGTCAGTAGACGAAACTAGCCCTGTACTTGCGTTTATGTGTCAGTAAATAGAGTGTTTAGAATTTCACTCTGCTGAAATCGAGTATTTTGCCGAGAATCGACTACTGTAGCTGTTGGTACTTTGGGTCCATCTCTCCTGGACCTTGATCAGGTTAATTGTCAGAGTTGATAGACCTAGTTGGTCCTGTGTTTATGTTTCTGTGCCTGTAAATAGAGTATTTGAAATTTTTTATTGCTGAAATCCAGTTTTTAGATGTAACTCTACTATTAGCTGCTGGTACTTTTATTCTAACGATACCAGACCTTGATCAGGAAAATTTTCAGCCTCTGTAGACGAAATAAGCTCTGTAAGTATGTTTCTGTTTCAGTAAATAGAGTGTTTACAATTTCGATTTGCTGAGATCCACTATTTAGACAAAAATCGATCTCAGGCCTTGATCAGGATAATGATAAATTAGTATTTTATATAGTCATCGTATAAGCCTTACTAAACATCTTGAGTTGTCCAATTACAAAAATTTTCATCTGTCTAGTATCTAATGCTAGAGATAAATATTTGGACAGGTCAGAACTCGTAGAATTTATTTTAATTTATAAGTTAATTTAAAAAATTTAATTTAAATTTAGACTTGTAGTATGTAGGGCTTGATTTTTTACGCATTAAAAGTTTAACACTGAAATAAGAAAATCATCGAATGTTTTCTTCAATTTTTTATCTTTAAACTCGTGAAAAAGACTTAAGTTTTAAAAGGCTTGAGTTTGCTTCATTTAATAAAACTAAAATACTTAAATCAAAGAATGAATCTATTCTTTTGTTTAAATTAATTTCTATAAAAGATTCTCCAAATTGCTGCGACTTGGGCCTGAACAGAATTTAAATGTAGCAGCTATCCCGTAACTTTTTTCTGGACTATTGTATTCGCGGATAAATTAAGTATATTCTCTTTTTATATAAATTTGAACATTGGATTTATTCCATGAAAGAATAGTTATTATAATAACAATAATAATAGCAGTAATAATAATAATATAATAATAGTGATGATAATAATAATTATAAAAACAACAACAGTCACGCTTTCATTAAATTTTCGATATGATGTCCATCATTTTTTATTACGAGCCGAATCCTCTTTTTAAAATTCCGACGAACATTAGCTAACATTTCAGGAGTCACGCTTCGAAAAGCTTCCTCGATGCGTTGAACCATATCTTCTTGAGTCGTTGGAGGTACGGCATAGACTTTGTCTTATATGTAGCCCCAGAAAAAGAAATCCAGCGGCGTCATGTCCGGTGACCTTGACTGCCATTTTATGACGCCACCTCGCGATATGAGTCGCCCTGGAAAACGTCGTGTCAATACACGAAGGACTCTCCTCGTCGTGTGGGCTGGGGCCCCATCCTGCATATACTACGTCTCTCTCTTCTTGGGGTATATGCTCTAGGAGCCTAGAAATTACTTCTCTGACTAGTCCCTCATAAATTGGATCGTTTCCGTCTATAAATATGGACCCTACTATGTGGTCACCATAAATTCCCACCCAAACGTTTAATTTAAAACCCCTAGTAGGGATTTCCACCATCCAATGTTCATTCTGACGAGATCACCTCCGTACATTTTGCCTATTGGCTGTACCTTTACTGGTGAAGGTGGCCTCGTCAGTAAACAATATTTTAGAGCAAAAATCCTCCTCTTGATTCTCTCTTAAACGTGCCCACTCAGCGAAGGCAAGCCTCTGGCCGTATGCTGGTGAGTTTCTTGTTTGTACGGATACATTTCCTCCTTCAAAATCGGTTGCAGCGACTCACGATTCGAAAATAGTAGTAAAAAGTGCAAAAAACATGAGCCATTTTGTATTTATCGTAGGTATGACATCTTAGAACTGATTAAATTTTGCCATGGTTTAAGGTGTAATTTTTTATTATGGATTTTAATAGTTATTATTCCAAATAATTGTTACATACTGAGAGTTAGAAATTATAAGAATCTATAAAAAATCCATTTAAAAATGATTGTGTTCGACTCGATATCGTTTTATGCACCCAATTTTATTATTGATTTAAGTGGTTGGCTTTAAAAGGAAGTATGTAACAATCTTAAGAAAATCTATAAACTCTAACAACCCTTATAAAGGGTTAGAAACTTTGAAAAATCATAAATTTAATGTAAGATAATGTTTGGTAAAGCATTCAATTAGATGCGGTTTTCACAATACCGAGTTCACGGGCTGCACGTCGAGCTGATTGGACCGGTTGCTGTTCAAATCGCTGAATGACAGGATCCCTCATGGGACCATCGCGTAAATTTCGCCGCCGTGGCTGTCGTGGCCTTTCCAATACACCGTATTGCTGATATGTTCTATGTAATCTATGTAAATAAAAGTTAATAATGAAAATTCCCGTATGTAGTAAAAATTAATTAATTAATTAATTATAAATTCCCTTAATAGTCCAGGTGAATTACGGGAAAAAATCCCCAGATGTGGATGTTGTCTGAGAGTGCAATTTTATTTTTTGAATCTCTTCGGGATGTAATACTGATCGATAATATTGGGGTGCTCTGGTTCCAAAAGGTCTGCTTTATTTATAATAAATGAAAATGTGAAAAAATATCGAATAATCACTTATTTTTGAGAAGATTTATTACAATATTTCTGTAAATATATGCATCATACGACAAAATGTACAGTAAGAAAAATTTTCGTAAGCTTTAAAAAAGTGTTTTCTTTTGTTTACGCATTTTAAATAATTTTATCGTAAACGATCGTGATCTTTACGCTGTAATATCTCGGGACCAAATGATCGGAATGTAACGTTTTTTTTTTAAAGATGTGCGCTGAATCGGTCTTTCAAACTATGCTTTAAGAAAATTTGTTGGATATAAAAGGACGAAAATATCCAATTTGTTTATAGATCCTCGATTTAAGAAATTTTTCAAAAAATTCTTAATGTTGTTTAAAATTTAAAAATGACAACTAAATCGATTCAATGTTATAGCTGAAGCATTGAACTTTAAGTAAAAAAATTGACGCCTATGGGAAGGCCTTATTCTATGCTCTGCGCAAATTTTAAAAAAGCTCTTTTTCTGAAAGCACCTGGATTGCAAAATTAATGTGCAAAAACGAACAGAGGGATCGGAAGCATGTGGAAATTCCTTATAAAAATTACCTTCGTTTTTTGCACTTTTTTCGCTGTTTTCTCCATTTTGCAATGTCAATATTGCATATGCAAATTATTTAACATATCCTATCTTGTAGAAAGTTTCATGACGAACATTTTTCTTACTGTACATTTTGTCATACGATGCATATTTACAGAGATATTATAATAAATCTTCTCAGAAATACGTGATTTTTCGACATTTTTTCACATTTTCATTTATTATAAGCAAAGCAGACCTTCTTGAACCGGCAGCACACCCCAAAATTATCGATCCGTATTACATTCGAAGAGATTCCAAAAATAAAATTGCACTCTCTGGCAACATCCACCTAAAATGCTAATTCACCTGGACTATAGGGATTTGTGTATCGCAAGATGCTACGCGCACATGAGCAGAAGTGACGCGTCAAACTGTGGTAATCGCGAGAAAAGAACTATTCTTCTAAGTGTCCGTGTAACACACTTAGCATGCACCACTTTTGACTTAAGTTTATTCGTTACTGCATAGAAAAATAAAAGTGCAGCATGTCTCATTCGACGTTAAGTTGCGATAAAAATTCAATGGTATAGCCAGAATTAATGTATAATTTTTGTAGACGGGATAAAAATAGTTCGAAATAGTCGTTTTTGGTAGCGATAAAATTTTTATCCTTTCGTGATAAATATTAGAAATATTGATTATTCATCGTCGTTGCCAAAATAACGGATCTAAAATGACCCTTCCAGTTGTGTTCGTCGTCGTCACGTTACCGAGCGGCGAGCAAAGTGTGGCAACTTCACTCCGGTCTCCGATTATCTCGGAAAAAAGTGTTTTTAAGGTTACGAAGAATACCGACTATACGGAGTGTTGTTTTGTCAATTTCCCTGTCAATACCAACTCATAAAAACTTATACAATCTTATAA
This sequence comes from Megastigmus dorsalis, assembly GCA_900490025.1. Lineage (NCBI taxonomy): Eukaryota > Metazoa > Arthropoda > Insecta > Hymenoptera > Megastigmidae > Megastigmus > Megastigmus dorsalis. Next base: position 35,583 of record UELU01132567.1, read on the forward strand.
AATTTAGCTAAATTCTATCAGCCAAAAAAATTATCTAATAAAAATTTTATAAGATTGTAATTGATTTTATTGACACGGAAAAATTTTATTGGTTTTTAAGAGAATTTTCTTGTATAAGAAATTTGAATTAATCATTGCTTAAATTATTAGAGAATCTACAAGGATATAACAGTAAAATAAGAAACCCAATAAGCAAAAATAATTTTTTTTTAATTCATAAAAAATTCTTTTTGAATTCTTTTTTTTAAAGAAGAATTTCAAAGGATTACAATTTATAATTATAGGTGCTTTTATAATTACTAAAAGTATTAATCGGGCAAGCAAGCTTTTATTTAAAGTAAATGCCATTATCCTTAATATAATTCTTCATAAAACATATTCTCTTGATAACCCTCAATAACACCAAATTTTTGTACAACTTTGAGTAAACAGATTTTAATGAATGCCCTAATTATTCTTATTAAAGGCAATTTTTATTGTTTTTTGATAAATTTCAATAAAAAGTCACGTTTGATCAGTCTATGTT